>SNQJ01S0032745.1:34448-50002 GCA_010110895.2 Picea sitchensis
CATCTTCCCAACTAGCATCTTCAACTGGATGTCCCTTCCATTTGACCAAGTATTCAAAATACTCTTTTCTCCTGGTCTTTCTACTGACCCTCTTGTCAATTATACTTTCCATCTGTGGTTTTTCAGGTACAGTCATTTGTTTGGTCCATTGAACCCCTTTCTGTTCATTTTCTACTCTTTCTTCTTCATTTTTCTAAGGGCACAAATCCACGACATTGAATATCAATGAGATTCTGACCCTATCGGGTAATTCAATCTCATATGCCTTTGCCCCAAATTTCCTTATGACCCTGCACGGTCCAATATTTTTCATCTTCAGTTTATTATACGTTACCCTTGGGACCCTTTCCTTCCTCAGATGTGCAAGAATCAAATCACCAACTTCAAATTGAAGTTCTCACCTGTGTTGATCTGCTCTTCGCTTGTATTCTTGACTTGAATTCTGCAATCGCTCCTTAACTCAGCTATGAAGCTCCTTCATTGATTCTACAAAGTCTTATGCACTAGCACTCCTGAATTCACCTTTTTCTGAATCTTTCAATTTAGAAACTCCCCTTGGATACATTCCATATACAATTTGGAATGGACTTTGTCCTGTTCTTCTGTTGAGCGAGTCATTGTAAGAAAATTCCGCCTATGGAAGAATGTGATCCCACTGACTGTGGTGTTCAGTCACTAAGCTCCTCAAAAAGTCTCCCAAGCTTCTATTCACGACTTTTGTCTACCCATCCATTTGAGGATGATATGTTGAGATAAAAGACAAAATTGTCCCCAGCTTTTTCCACAAAGTTCTCCGGAAATGTCCTACAAACTTAGTATACCGATCAGACAGAATACTCCTTGGTAAGCCGCGAAGTCTGATGACTTCCTTGAAAACCAGGTTCGCAATATGAGTTGTGTCATTGGTTTTCTGGCATGGTATGAAATGTGCCATTTTTGAAAATCTATCGACTACCACAAAGATTGAATCATAGCCTCTCTGTGTTCTTGGCAGTCCCAATATGAAATCCATGCTCACTACGTCCCATGACCTTTCAGGTATGGGTAATGGTTGGTATAAGCTCGTGTTCTACCTTTTTCCTTTCGTGTGCTGACAAATTTTGCATCTATCCACAAATTTCTTAATATCTGTCCTCATCCCTGGCCAAAAATATGAGCCATTCAACTTTGAGAACGTCTTATTATGACCGAAATGTCCGACCAATCCTCCACTGTGTTTTTACTTTAGCAAATTCTCCCTCATGGAGCACTTTGGAATACATAGTTGATTGCCCCTCAATAATAATCCATCCTGGATCATATACTGAGACCATTCGCTTCTGTCCCTGAGAATTGGATTATCAGATGCCTCATACGCTTCCTTAAAATCTGTGTCATCCCTATACATTTCTTTGAGGTTATCAAAACCCAAAGTATTGACTCTAAATTCCTACATAAGCAAACATTTCCTGCTCAAAGCATCAACAACTTTGTTAGCAGTTCCAGAAATAAGCTTGATTACAAAAGTAAAATTCTGCATGAATTCAACCCATTTAGCATATTTTTGGTTCAACTTCTCTTGTTGAGTCACGAATTGTAAACCATGATTATCATTGTACAAAACAAACTCTTTGGGAACCAAATAATGTCTCCATTTCTTCGGTGCTTGTATGACTGCATAGAATACCTTCTCATATGTTGAGTACTTAATCTTCGCTTCATTCAGTTTTTCACTGAAGTATGCGATCGGCTTGTCGTCTTGGCTCAAGACCACTCCAATTTCAAATCCACTCATGTCACACTTGACCTGGAATGTCTTGCTAAAATCCGACAAAACCAGAATTGGTTTCTCAGTGATCCTATTCTTCGGCAGATTGAAGCTCTTCTTTGCTTCTTCTGTCCAGTGAAAAGATTTGTGTCTTTTCTTAACCGTATCCATCATTGGTGTGCTAATTCCACTAAAGTTTCAGATGAATTTCTTGTAGAAACTATCCAAACCATGGAAGCTTCGAACTTCAAACACATTATTCGGTGATGGCCAATTCTTAATTGCATTTACCTTTTCTGGATCCATCTTCAACGCATTTGCAGAGATAACAAAACCCAAATAAATGAGTTTCATCCTCATAACTGACGATTCCTTCACATTTATCAACAATTTCTCTTGTTGTAATCTCTTCATCACTGCAACTAAATGTTTCAAGTGTTCTTCTTCTGTCTTGTTGAAGATTAATATATCATCAAGATATACGATGATGAATTTCCCTATGTAATCCTTCAAGACTTCATTCATCAATCTCATGAAATTATTGGGTGCATTCGTTAAGCCAAATGGCATGACAAGCCATTTGTATAGCCCTTCATTTGTCTTGAATGTTGTCTTCCATTCATCACCTTCTCTCATTCGAATTTGATGATACCCGCTTTTCAAATCAACCTTTAAAAAAAATCTTTCTCCACTCAAGCAATCCATCAAGTCATCCATCCTTCGCAATGGAAATCTATATCTGATGGTAATATTATTGATTGCCCTTGAGTCTATACACATCCTCTAGTCTCCATCTTTCTTTGGGCTGAGCACTGTTGGAACAACGCATGGACTCAATATTTCTCGAATCAATCCTTTGTCCATTAAGTCCTCGACCTGCCTCTTGAATTCCGCATTTTCCTGCGACGTCAACCTATAGGCGGCTTTGTTTGGTAAATTGGCTCCATATATACGATCGATATGATGGATTATACTTCTTATAGGTGGCAATGAACAAGGTAGTCCGTCCACTACTATATCAGCAAACTCTTCTAGCAACTCCTGGATTTCTTCTAGTAAATCATCTATCCTTGTACTAGTTAAAATAATTTTAGTCTTCCTGACAACAATAAATTGTGTGTCTTCCTTCTTCTTAACCTCCTTAAGAAGTTCCTTCCCACTCATGAGAAGTACAGTGTTACTCATCTCTGTTTTCACCTCTTTATCCTTAATTGGCAGCAACATGTGTGTCCTACCATTCTTTTCCAGGGTGTATGTGTTCTTTCTCCCATCATGAACAATGTTTCTTTGATATTTCCATGGTCTACCCAACAATAGATGAAAAACATCCATGGGAATGACATCACATACTATTTCATCCTTATATCCTCCTATTTTAAATTCAACTAAACAATGTTTAGTGACATTTACCTGATGTCCTTTTTGTAGCCGCGAAACTATGTATGGGCTTGGATGTACAACAGTCTCCAGCTCCATATTTTCTACCATCTCTGTAGATACAAGACTGTTTGTGCTACCTCTATCCACTATGACTTTGCATACTCTGTCTTTAGTTTTGCAAGTAGTCTGAAACAAACTTTTTTTTGGGCTGGGTTCTTTGCCTCTTTCTCTGGCATTAAGAGAACTTTCCTAATCATAAAATATCTTCCACCCTCATCATATTCTGCCTCAACATTCCATCCTTGAACTTCGACAATGTGAGTTTCACCACCATCTTTTTTCTTATCTAGACACTCATAGCATTTATGTCTGATTTTTCAACAGACAAAACATTTTACTTCACTGCCTCTACCTTTTCCTCTTCCTCTGGCTCGAAGAAAAGTATTTCTATCAGCATACTTCCCTCTCTGTGATATTCCTCCTCTCTCATGTTGATGCAGGAGCATATCTCCACGTCAGCCAGCCAGCCATCCAACCACGCTAGCGAATTCAAATCGCACGCTAAGAGAGAGGCGCAACCTCATTTAAATTTGAATTCAATGTAACTTTAATGTTTAAGATGTTGAGCTGGGAATTCGTGCCTTTGTGAAGGCTGTAGAGTAGATCGACCTTTAATGTTTGTATGGCTAAGATCTAGATCCGATTCTGGACTAGACATCCTGTTCAATGCAATTAAATAGGGTAGGTAGATCTGGAGGAAAGCACTCAAAGAGCCCCTCAGATAAAAGAGATTTTCATATCTCATTTTGGAGAGAGAGAGAAGAGTTAGATGAGTAGAAGAAGAGAAGAGCCAGAGAGAGCTCGAGAACACCTTGTAATTACAGGCATTTGGCATTTTAATATAAACAGAAGCAGTTTTCCTGCATGTATTCTGTGTTAAATGGGTGTCTATGAGTGTTCATATATGTTGTAGATGTATGTCAGGTTTATGAATTTGTAGGTTGTTTTTTATTTCAGGCTTGAGAGGTTCTTTGTGGTTTCATGCCAGGAGGGTGTGATAGAGTGTTGCGAACTCTGGATACCAGTGCATTGAAGAACTTGTGAACTCTATGGAGTCAAACAAAGACATGTTGTGGCACAGAAGCTGAAATCATCAACTCAAGGGGAAGACCTCAAGGTTGTTGAATACCTTGGAGGCAAGGTTGTGTGGGAAAAGACACAGTTGTAGACAAAATCTCTGAGGAGTTATGTAGAGCTCTGCCAGGTGGCCATTGAGCAAGTGCATAGGTGCACAAGAGGACATAACTTCTGAACGTTCTATGAGAAGATACTCTACCAGGTGGGCATTTGAGTCTGTGTGCAGATAGGCATAGGAAGAGAAGAGAACTCTTTGAGTTCTGGAGCTGGAGGAAGTATCCACCGAGGGATATTCACTGGGTTGCTGAATACCCAGAAGAACTCAACAAGAGGTTGCTGGAGTGAAGGATAGCCAGGAGGGTTTCATATTTCTCCATATGTGGGAGAAAGGAAGAAATACAAAGGAAAATCCCTTAGGGGTCTGAGTATTTGCAAATGTTCAGAAGAGATAGCACTTCAGTGTGCAAAGGCTCTACAGGAGTGTAGAGGTCAAATCTCCAAGGGTTTAAAGGATAAGCTCAGGAGGGAGAGTTATTTTACACACGAGGTCATAACTGCAAGGAGTGCAGATACTGAAGAACTATTTGGAGGAGTTCAGAGTACCCAAAGCTTAGGAGGGTCAGCATTCTATATGCGCAGCGAAGCTCAAGGTGAAGGAGTTCGCAGAGAGAAGAGAGGCAAAGGTCGAGGCCTTTGAGAACTGGAAATTCTTCCAGGTCTGGGAAGAAGGAGTGTGCAAGCTCAGGAGGAGCAACAAAATCCGTCGGATCAGTAGGAGAAGAAATCTGGACCGTTGTTCATCACATCCAGGAGAGGTGTCAGAAGAAGCGCACAGAAGAGGAGATTGTGGACCGTTGGATGTTCACATAGAAATCCCGTTAGTCGTTGGATTGGGAAAAGATGATCAGAGTTTAGCCTTTGGAGGAGCGCACAAGAAGAACGGATCTGGGCCATTAGATCTGGAGCAAATTTCCCATCATCCGTCATATTGGATAGGAGTTGTACGAAGTTTACCTTTGTGGACAGGAGGCGAAAAATCCCGATGACGTTTACTATCGGGATAGCAGTCATCGGGAAAATTGGGAATCACGAGGATAAGAAAGTCGAGGCACTTCAAGTCTCGAAACCTCGACATAATCTGAGCTATCCATTGGGGAGATAGGTGTGAGGAATCCACAGAGAGTCAGGATATTCAGCATTGGGAAATCAGAGTTCCTGAGGTCGAAGGAGTTGGGACATCGCAAGTCTCGAAACCCTGACGAGATCTGAGTTGTCCGTTTGTGGGGACATGTGGCGATATCGGGAGCCCATCGGCATATCAAAGGTTTGGAAGGAAAGACTTCTGGAGTACCAGAAGTCGTGAAAGCGCGAGACTAGATCGGGACCATCCATTTAGAAGGGACGCGTGGCAGAGATCAGCGTCGTTGGGGAAAGTCTCGACAAGAAGTTGTTGATCGGCGTTTGGGCCATTGGGATATCAAAGATCCTGAGGTCAAGGGAATTGGGACACTATAAGTCTCGAAACAGTGAGATCAAATCTAGACCATCCATCAGGGTGAGACACGTGGCAGAGATCTGAAGAGAGTCGAGGATCGGAATATCGGGGATTCCGTAGACACGAAGCGACATTATGGGCCAGCTGTCAGCGTAGTGGATAAGGAGGAAAGATCTGTTGTGTGGGGGCCAGCTGTCAGCATAGCGGAGAGTCGGGATTTGGAGAATCATAAATCCCGTGGGAATATTCATTTCGACATTGAAAACCCTGAAACCCTCGACGAGGGATAAGCCTAAGGTCATGAGGATAGTGGTCATATTTGGCCAGGAGGCTAACCAGGAGGGCTAACGCGTAGGGAGCGTGTCGGGATTCAAGGAATCACGAGTCCTGAGGACGTTTGCATTTTGGCATTGAAAAGTTTGAAACCCCGATAGGAGGATATAAGGTTGCGGTCTTATGGAGAGCGATCATATGGACCAGAGGGCATAGCCAGGAGGGGCTAAGGCTGATAGAGAGCTCATCGATGATCGGGAATTCAAGAGTGCTGGAACTCTTGACATTAGGAGGGACGAAACCCCGAAGCCTGATATTCAGATTCCTGTGTGGAATTTGTTCGTGGTCTGGTGCATAGGCTGAGATAGGGGAAGGGAAGACTGGTGGGTCAGATTTTCACAAGTGATTCCCGAGGGAATCCAAGGAGCCGCTTCGGCTCAGTGAAAGGGGATTTTTAATCGATCCTCAGAGCGGGAGGTGCGTGCAGATACCCTGAGGGGTATGCCTGTGCGGACGCGTCTGCATCAAGTGGTATCAAAGCAGGAAATTCATCTATATATTTCAGGTGAAGGAAGACAGAGTTGCTGAGGACTCTGTAAAGATTGTTTGCAGGTAGGCAGTGATCGGGAAGACAGTCAGGGAGACTATAGGATGAAGCTGGTAGAACTCTTAGTGAGGAGTGACAAGAACAGATTTTCTAGGAAGGCAAACAGAGGCAACAACATGGCTACTGAAGGTCATAGGTATGCTGGGAGGAAAGAGTTATGGAGCCAAGAAGATATAGGTGAAGAGCTCGCTGATATAAAGAAAGAAATAGAAAATCTTGCATTGAAGATGCAAAATAAAGCCAAGTTGAGATGGGTGTATGAATGGCCCATGAAGGAAGCCAAAAGAAAAATGGTCAGTCAAGGAGTTGATGGTCAGAAGACAGCAGAGGCTATTAACAGGACGGTTGAGGTATGTGAACCAAAGACTGGGAGAAGTCTCAATGATTTGGAAATTGAAATGGGACCAGATGATGATATCAAGCACTGCCAGGAGGGCAGAGAAGAAATTCAAAATTGTCAGGAGGGAAATGAATTGAGATCACTGCGAGATCTCATGGACTGTCAGGAGGATAGCCAGGGAATTTCACATTGTCAGCTGGGCAATAAAATGAGGTCACTGTAGGATCTTGAAGACTGCCAGGATGGCAGTGGAAGCATCTCAGACTGCCAAGTGGGGAGAGATGAGAATTTGAGACCATCTGAAGGTCTCATGGACTCGGAGGCGAGTTCAATTCAGCAAGGAGTGTTGATGAATATGGGATCAGTTGATCTCATAGTCTGCCAGGAGGGCAGCAAAGACATCCCATATTGCGAGGTGGGCGAGGATGAGCAGGTGAGTTGGAATCAGCCAAAGGAGTTGACCGAGCAGATGAGACTGTCTGAGGGTCTCATAAATTCAGAGGAGAGTGTGGATCAGCATGTACAGCTGACAGAAGAGGAAGATATGAGAAATATTTCTAATGATTGGGGGAATTGGAATATTCCTACCATTTTCCCAGGAGGAGGCAGAAATTTGTGTTGCAGGTGCAGCAACAACAGAAGAACAGTCACAAGTGACGATGACTGTCAGGGAAGAATAAGTAGAAGGAGAAGACGAGCATTATAACGAATGGATCATTACTTTCAGCCAAGAATCTGAGAGAGCTATAGCACTGGATCTAACAGCAGAAGAAGCAGACGAAGAGGATGATGAGCATTCTGAGGAATGGCTCAGTATTTTCAGCCAGGAGACTGAAAATACTGCAACATGGGAGGTTGCAGAAGAAGAGGAAGAAGAGACATAAAACACTTGTTTTGCTAATCTGTGGGAACAGATTGAAGCCCTGGAAGAAAGGGTGAAAGTGCAAGGCATGCACATCCAACAAGTAAAGTTGGAAACTGATGAAGGAGGCATGCGAGATCATGATGATCTACTCATGTGCCAAACATTTTTGCAGCTGAGGAGACTGCATGAACAGGACCAGCCATGGGATAAGATGGACGAAGTGATCGAGGATATCATGGAGCTGATGATCCGATCAGCAGAAACTTCCAGCGAGGAGAGGCTGAGCAGAAGAGAGGAGGCAGCAACAACAGTGCAGAAGCAGCATAATGGAGTAGATGGGAAGCTCCAGATGTTTGTTTGGGATCCAGGAGGATTTCCAACAACTGAGAGGGGAAGCTCATGAGCAGGAGCTCATGATTTTGCAGCTGAGGAGCTTGATGCAGGAGCATCTCTCCACATCAGCCAGCCAGCCAGCCACACCAACAAATTCAAATCACATGCTAAGAGAGAGGCACAGCCTCATTTAAATCTGAATTCAATGTAACTTTAATGTTTAAGATGTTGAGCTGGGAATTCGTGCCTTTGTGTAGGCTGTAGAGTAGATCGGCCTTTAATGTTTGTATGGCTGAGATCTAGATCTGATTCCGGACTAGACAGCTCGTTCAATGCAATTGAATAGGGTAGGTAGATCTGGAGGAAAGTGCTCAAAGATCCCCTCAGATAAAATAGATTTTCAGATATCATTTTGGAGAGAGAGAGAAGAGTTAGATGAGTAGAAGAAGAGAAGAGCCAGAGAGAGCTCGAGAACACCTTGTAATTACAGGCATTTGCCATTTTAATATAAACAGAAGTAGTTTTCCTGCATGTATGCTGTGTTAAATGGGTGTCTATGAGTGTTCATATATGTTGTATATGTATGTCAGGTTTATGCATTTGCAAGTTGTTTTTTATTTCAGGCTTGAGAGGTTCTTTGTGGTTTCATGCCAGGAGGGTGTGACAGAGTGTTGTGGACTCTGAATACCAGTGCATTGAATCACTTCTGAACTCTGCGGAGTCATACAAAGATGTGTTGTGGCACAGAAGCTGAAATCATCAACTCAAGGGGAAGACCTCAAGGTTGTTGAATACCTTGGAGGCAAGGCTGTGTGGGAAAAGACACAGTTGCAGACAGAATCTCTGAGGAGTTCTATAGAGCTCTGCCAGGTGGGCATTGAGCAAGTGCATAGGTGCACAAGAGGACAAAACTGTTGAACGTTCTGTGAGAAGATACTCTTCCAGGTGGGCATTTGAGTCTATGTGAAGATAGGCACAGGAAGAGAAGAGAACTCTTTGAGTTCTGGAACTTGAGGAAGTATCCACTGAGGGATCTTCACTGGGTTGTTGAATACCCAGAAGCACTCAACAAGAGGTTTCTGGAGTGAAGGACAACTAGGAGGGCTTCATATTTCTCCATCTATGGGAGAAAGGAAGAAGGACAAAGAAAAATCCCTTACGGGTCTGAGTATTTGCAAAATTTCAGAAGAGATAACACTTCAGTGTGCAAAGGCTCTACAGGAGTGTAAAGGTCAAATCTCCAAGGGTTTAAAGGATAAGATCAGGAGGGAGAGTGTTTTTATGCACGAGGTCGTAACTGCAAGGAGTGTAGAGACTAAAGAACTCTTTGGAAGAGTTTAGAGTACCCAAAGCTTAGGAGGGCCAACATTGTATACGTGCAATGAAGCTCAAGGTGAAGGAGTTCGCAGAGAGAAGAGAGGCAAAGGTCGAGGCCTTTGAGAACTGGAAATTCTTCCAAGTCTGGGAAGAAGGAGTGTGCAAGATCAGGAGGAGCAACAACAGCCATCAGATCGGTAGGAGAAGAAATTTGGACCATTGTTCATCACGTCTAGGAGAGGCGTCAGAAGAAGTGCACAGAAGAGGAGATTGTGGATCGTCGGATGTTCACATAGAAATCCCGTTAGCTGTTGGATCGGGAGAAGATGATCAGAGTTTAGCCTCTGGAGGAGCGCACAAGAAGAATGGATCTGGGCCGTTAGATCTGGAGCAAATTTCTCGTCAGCCATCAGATTGGATAGGAGTTGTATGAAGTTTACCTTCGTGGACAGGAGGCGGAAAATCTCGATGAGGTTTACCATCGGGATAACTGTCATCGGGAAAATACGGAGTCACGAGGACAAGAAAGTCGAGGCACTTCAAGTCTCAAAACCCCGACATAATCTGAGCTATCCATTGGGGAGATAGGTGTGAGGAATCCATAGAGATTCGGGATAGTCGGCATCGGGAAATCGGAGTTCCTGAGGTCGAAGGAGTTGGGACATTGCAAGTCTCAAAACCCTGACAAGATTAGAGCAGTCCATTTGTGGGGACACGTGGCGATATCAGGAGCCCATCGACATATCATAGGTTTGGAAGGCAAGACTTCTGGAGTACCAGAAGTCGCGAAAGCGCGATATTGGATCGAGACCGTCCATATAGAAGGGACGCGTGGCAGAGATCGGGGTCGTCGGGGAAAGTCCCGACAAGAAGTTGTTGATTGGCATTTGGGCCATCGGGATATCAGAGATACTGAGGTCGAGGAAACTGGGACACTATAAGTCTCAAAACAACGAGATCAGATCTGGACAATCCATCAGGGTAAGCACGTGGCGGAGATCTAAATAGAGTCGGGGATCGGGATATCGGGGATTCCGTAGACATGAAGCCTTTGCATTTTGAAATTGCGAACCTCGAAACCTCGAAAGGAGGGAAAGAGACATTGTGGGCCAGCTGTCAGTGTAGCAGATAAGGAGGAAAGCTCCGTTGTGTGGGGGCCAGTTGTCAGTGTTATCACCCCATAAATTATGGGAATCAACTTATGACTTGGATATTATGGATATTATTTGTATCTGGGGTTCTTATTGGCAATTGATTTTCATTTTACAAAAAGAAAAAGAAAAAGAAAATAAAAAGAAAAAGAAAAGAAATAGAGAAAAGAAAAGAAAAGAAAAGAGGGCAAAAAGAATTGAAACAAGAAGCCCCATGCAATAATAGTAACTTAGTCATACCTTTAAAGCATGACCAAGTTCTTTTAAATTTTCAATGTTGATAGGTTAGTGAATGCATCTGATCAGAATGTCTAATCCTGGTCAGATATCCCCTAGGTTAGCACTAGTGAATACATCTGATCAGACCATCTAATCCTGGTCAGATAGTCCCTAGGATAGAATAATATCTTAACCCAACAGTTTAATCTGGTTTAATTACCTTGTGAAAGTAGGTTAGAATGTAGATTAATTGCTTTTCTTGCCTTACCCAAATAAAACCCACTTGAATAAAATGCTACATCAAGTCTTCGTTGCCTATGGATAGTTGAAGTGATGTCCCCATGGTGGTATCTAAGACAAAATTGGAAAAACCCATAAGAAGGCAGTAATCCTAATTTTTTCCTACACATGAATTTTTCCGCTCCCGACCTATGTTACATTCAATTTCCAATGGTCTAGATCACGACGCCTAGATCAACGGCTCACACAGCATTCCGTACCCCCCCTTCCGTTCTACCTTTAACGGAGGGGGGGGGTCCGAAATCGGCGATAATATTCACGCAGATCTGGACGGTCCAGAAGAGAGCGCGTGAATCCACGGTTCACATTGGATTCCGGGACCCCCCCTTCGTTCTACATTTAATGGAGGGGGGGGGGTCTGGAATCGGTATTAAGGAGTGCACTAAGATCTGCGGCCAAAAAACCGGCGCAAAGATCAACAGATCAAAATGGATTTTGGACCCCCCTTGGTGTCCTGCCTTTAACCAAAGGGGGGGGGGTCCGAAAAAGATATTTCCTTCGACGGGCCCCTGTTCATACGTGGCGTTGGTTTATTGGTCCAGAAGTCCCATCTTCCACATGTTGCCTGACATCCCGTCACCCCTGGACGTCATCCTCCACTGAGTCCACTTTCCCCACTTGCTCCCGAGTTCGTGTCACTTCCCATAACTTTTGTCAGTCCATGCTGTAAGTACCATAATCCCCTTCACTCATGAACAACCTCCTTTGGCGACCTTTACCTCCAATCACCAACCTCCACGTCAGTCGCCCGTATACTTTGGTCACCGTCACCTGCCATATCACCCCAAGTGGCCCGTTGTCCATTAATAACTGGATAACATGCCAGTTGTCATGTTGACCTCAATTTTGAATAAAACTACCGTTTTCCCTTTGCATTCGTTATTCATCCATCGCGCCAGAAACCTCTTATTCATTCGTTGCTTCCACATCGCTTTCACCCAAAGTCCAGTCGACCCCACTAACGTATTTTTCATTTGTAGGTACAGTAGCTGAAATGGTGTCAAAGTCCAAACAAGTGGAAGAAGAAGAGAATCCTTTTCCTCCCCCTCTGGTTGACCTGGATAAAGTCCCCTTGGTTGATAAAGATCGTTTGATAGCAGATACTATTTGCAGTTTCTACTTTTCTGATTTGCAGTCATGGCTCCGGGAGGTGTTCCTGGACCAAAGCGACGAAATTGGACTCTGGGAGTCCAATTTGCCCCTGTATCTCTTTCCCCAGATTCATCATTTCCCAAAATTCGCCCTCAAGTGCCAAGCCCATTACATCCCCGACCAGAAAGCCATCATTTCTTCATCTGGAGACGTCCTCTTCTTCATCACCCCCGAAGATATTGACCAGATGATGCAAATTACCCATGCTGAATCTGCGTCCCCATTCAATTTAGAGATCCTCACTGAGCTATATCAGAAAATGACATTCCCTCAGAGAGCTCAGATCTTCGAGATTTTTCTCCCCACTTCCGCTCCACTCCCTTCCACCAATCCCCCTTATCCTTCATCTATGTTCTCTACAAAAGGAAATCAAATCATTTCTTCTCTGTGTGCCCTGCTTGGTTACTACTTTGATCAATGGGTAGACGAGCCCATCCTAGGTTTTCTATCCATTTTCTCAAACGATGAACATACTACCACGTAGTTCAACTACAGTACCTTCTTGGCCAATAATATCCATGAACAATTTGTGAATTTTGCCACAGAGGGCATGTTCAGGTATTCATCCATTCTGGCTTACATGTTCGTGTACTTTCAAGCCGACAGGTTCAGTTTCTCCATGCAGAATATAGACGCCAACGGGAAGCCCCAGCCAGTCACAACGTGGACTTCCCTTGTGAAACATAACTCAGTTGAATACGATTTCAAAGCATTCGTTGATCAATTTTACCACCCTATGGTAAGTATGTTGAGTGGCAGGCCTAAGCCACGAATAAATGAAGAGGTCCAGAGAGTTCTACACCTCTCGGACAATCCAAAGACAGGAGACTGGTTCTTGTATCATAATCACTCTGAGATCCGAGTTTACGAGTGCGAATTGGCACATCACAAGTTGCCGAGATATGTACCAGTAAGAATTTTTGCATTAGAATATATTAGGCAGATTATGAATTCTGATGATATTCATTTTTTTTCCCTTAAGAAGAAGCAACAATTGCAGATCAAAGGGCAGATTGGTTCTTTCATCTACAATAGTAGAGGCGCAGGGGAGGAAGCAGACCAAATGTTAAAGGAGATGAAATTCTTTACAAGTTTCACCTGGCACTATGATCCCTGTGGGATCATTTCTGAAATGAGAGTAAAAAATAAGAATGTCCCATATGCGCATGAGTCCAAGCCATAAATCGAGAAATTTGCAAATTAGACAGAATGGGAACCCAATACTTTGATGGACGTGGAACAACAAGGTGGCGTGGAAAAGAAGGTTCCCTTGACTAGTGTGTTACCCACTACCACACCTCAGTTTCCCAAGGAGAAGAGACCCCGACAAGAGTCGTCTCCTCTTGTAATAGAGGTGTCATCAGAGGAATTTCAAATTCACTCCAAAAGGCCAAGGACAGTTTCAGCGCCCGGCGCAGCAATAGAGCAGGAAATTTCAACTACCACGGTATCTACCACAAAGGTCAAGCCAGTCACTCTCCCTTTCGGCTCGAGTCGGCATAAGGCAATAACACCAGCAATAAAATCCACAGATTCTCCCACAGATACTCCGCCGAGCAAGACCGGGCCCAAGTTGGGCATTTTTGAAAAATATGGCTTGATCAAGAAGAAAAACCAAACCCTCACTAGCAGCACTTATGCCCAGTTTCAGAAGCAGTCATCCACAGCTCAGCATAGGCTTCTTTCGGCATTTGACACAGAAAAGGGTAAGATGCATATGGATTACCTCCAAGCACAAGTGCCAGATCCCAAGGTGATATTAGATTACAAAAGGGCCACCTTTGAGTTTCAAGCTAAGGATGTGCATCCAGCAGATAAGATGGATCTGCACAAGCAAACTGGGGAGATGGTTTTCCACACTTTGGCCCATGCTACAGCTTCTGCGTCAAAATTACGGGTAGCTTTGAACAATGCCTAGACCCAATTGAAGCTGGAGAAAATATCATCTTTCGCAAAAGACAACAAAATCAAGACGTTGGAGGAGCTGGTCCTCAAGATCGGTTACGACCCTGTGAATGTCAAGGCTGCCGAATAGATGATTAAAAAGAAGAATGCTGGCATCACATCCTTAAGAAAACAACTAAAGCTCCGTCCAACAGAGGACCCACAGGCAAAGGAGATAGCTGAAAAAGAAGGTGAAAAGGAAGAGATGTTAAAGTTACCTATGGAGTAGAATGCTCAGCTAAAGGAGATGGAGGCTGAGATGGAAAGACTGCTAAAAGAGAAGGAGTAGGCAAAGACAATGGAAGGCATACCATTAAATGCTATCCCAATTGTAGGATTGAGCACAGGAACAGTGACAGTCATCCCCTCTGCTGCATCAGTGCCACTACCAGAGGGAACAACAGACCTGGCCAAGTCAATGGAGAGAATGAACCTGCAAGAGTCAGAAATCAACAGGCTTAAGAAATAAGTGGAAAATATCCAAGAGATAAAGACTTCTTTCCAGACAAGTCTTTCCAAAGAGAAACAGGTGAATGAACAAATCAGAAAGGAGTTACAGCAGCTCCAGAAACAGACAATGGTAGGAAAGACTTTGGCAGAGGTAAAGGAGATTGTGTGGACAGATATTTCCAAGTCCATAAATGAAATCTGGCCAATGGTTCAAATCATGTTTGAACAAAATGAGTTGCTCGAGAGGAGCAAGCAAGCTATGGAGAAAATCAGGGTGGAGCTGGGAGACATGCCAGCACAAGCTAATGAAATCATATGGTTCCTGATTTCCAAGACCAGGGAGGAACTTGAAGAATTGAAGATTGAGGACAGGACAGAAACTATATTGGAGGTGAAAAGGGTCCTACCCAAAAGAGGTCTCATGCTTCATCTTGAGGAAAATATTCAAGTCATGGATCAAGGAGTGCAGAATTTTTTCAATAAGATAGATGCTCTTCAAAGGAAGGGTCTACCTAGTCTGAAGGTCATTAACGACAAACTAATGACACTCCCTTATTACAAGAAAAGGTTGACTGAAGTATCTAAAGACAATTCCAAGTTTGCAGGGATAAACGGAAGAATCACAGGAAAAGCATTCATGGAGGCCTTGCAGTTGGATATTAGTATCCAACATGAAATTAAACACATATTCACAATCAAGCCTACATTTGCTAAATATACGGACATGGATGAAGTGTATCAGAGATTGCTTAAAGTCACAGTGCAAGGTCATATCCGATGGGAAGAACTGTGTGATCTACTAGATTAGCAGATGAGCTGTCACAATCCAGTCACCGGTCCAGTC
>SNQJ01S0032745.1:71175-81670 GCA_010110895.2 Picea sitchensis
GTGGTTCCAATGATTTCATAATTTTGTAACCTCTCTCCTCCTGTGTAATCTCAAAGCTTATCCTTAGTGCACTTTACCTTGATCGGGTGGCTTCGATTCTTCTATGCTAAGACCAAATGGATGAGATCTTTCATTCTCTCCACTTTCTCCTCGATGTCTGGATGTTGATTGGACGGTCCAGATATTTCCTCTTGAGCTTACACTTTCTTTAGAATTAGAATATTCTTGAAGGATTCAAAGGCTTTGGCCTTTGTCTTTCCTGCAAGTCTGTTTCTTAGATCTCTTTAACACTTATGAAAGTGTTATTCCTCCTGAGATTTGTCTTGTGAAGACTTCGACTTCTATTGCACTCCTTCCATTTCAGGGATTTCGATAACTCAGATCCGAAAGATTTCTTGAAGACAAGTTCCTCTTGCCCTCCTCATGTTCTACTTTTCTGATTCTTCAACTTCTTTCAGAGTCCCCTCGATACTTAGTCCAATCTCGGATCTATGCACTCCTTGCCCCATATCTTTACGCAAGGTTCAAATTCTTGCAGACGACTGTGCACACCTTGCACCAGTCTCTTTGCACTCCTTGCAAAGGGAAATTTCATTTTATCTCTTCTAAGCTTCAGAACTGAAACAGATTCCGTCAATGCACTCCTTGCATTCTGTGTTCACACCTTGCACCACTCGACAAAGGATAAACAATTGAAACTTATTCTGACATTCACAGTTCCTTCTACTCATAACGAAATTCATTCATTCATTCATGAAAACACAATAACAAAGAATTGAAAAACAATGTCCACACCATGCATTGGGTAAATTTTTCTCTATTATATTCATAAGTGAAAATTGCTACAACTGTAGTTAAAAAAAAAACTAAAAACTCAGAAATCTCCTCCTAACTTGCAGTTCTCTAATTTGTAACTATCTACCCTGTAGCTAGGCTCATTTGGGCATACAAAACCTCTATTTATCTCAGAGGGATCTTAGGTTTTCCCCTGGATATTTGTCTACATCACAACTAATCCTACATCTATTTTAGTCCAGTCGCATTCCAGAACCGGTGTGGAACTTCCACTTCACTCGTGATTGATGAAGCATGCCTCAAAAGGTTTTTTTGGTGCTGAGTTAAGGCATACTTCAAAAATGTCTGCTGCAACTTCCAGCATTGAGATTCCGTACAAACTCTAAGATGCTGATAGGTAATGCTCCACGTTCTTGCCAACAATGTTCCTGCATCATGTTATAGATCTAATCCCGATATTCCTAGGGTTAAGTGCACCCAACTCTTAACATATTGTGAATAATTACTAGAGAATGAATAAAAACGCAGAGGTTTTAATTAATGATTATGAGTATCTGAATATCACCAGAAAATATTTTAATTAGTGGCCTTGCCTATCTTTAAAAAAGATTTAATGTTGTAAAAAATGATGTTGTGATGACAGCTGGTATAAACCAAATGTCATGCATATTTAAAATGTGGAATAACAATATTTTATTATTTTATTAATGTTTAACAATTGTGGTTGTATACCCTATCCATCAATGTCATATGGTTGGGTGTAAATTGGTAATGAGGACTGTGTATATTTTGGGATGCGGTCTTCTTAGTGGAAGGGGGATTTTTCATTTTGTTTTTAATTGTAAAGAACTGCACTTTGATGTATTAAGCATGTGTTGGGTAGCATGGTAACTACATAAAGGATCTATGTGTAAAATTCCTAATTCTATTTTCTTAAATTAAGTTCCTTCCCTTGTAAAATGGTTATTGGATTATTTACCTTTGATGCATTTATCCATCCTAATAGATTATTCATTTCCCTTGCATTAGAATAATATTTCTCTTGATTTAATCCGATGCCTTTTTTTCTATTAATGCCACTGCCACGATCTCAATTTAATTCTTGCACACAGTTTAGAAATGTTGTCCGCATGTAAGTAATGATTTATAATTCAAGTTGGTCATCGATTAGTGTGAGTATGGTCTCAGTGGATCACATTAATGGGAGTAAAAACAATTTTTTACTATCACTCTACAATTGTAGTATTAATTAATTGAATGATGGCATATGTTAGTTTAAATAAAGGATGTTCCTTATGATATTTACATTGATGGTTGATTTTAATTTATTTATCTAAATGTGGTGAAGAAATTTATGTTTCCTCGTGAATCGTCGTTAAGTTTTTCACATTTATTTATTTATTAAGATCCTGCATCTAACGACATCATAGAATGTAGGTTAGTTCCAGTTGTATTCCAAGCACGTTGGTTTTTATGTTGGGTTGAATGTTTAGAACTTTTGTTTGTGCATGGGTCCCTAGTGTTTTTGTCGCAATGTAGCGACGTGGTACCTTATGATTGGGTCATTGCGTGCATTGATAAATAAGAGCATATGAAACTTGACTTAGGATCATGTGCCTCCCAATGTGGACGATGTCGTTGTATTTATGGTTGTACTTGTTTTTGTAACTTTTATTGCGATTGTCTCTCGCTTGTTGGGAAGGTTCTAGTGACTGGTCATTGAAGTTGTTGTGTTTGGATTGATTGATGTTTTCCTTTAGATTAGTAGGCATGATAGTATGTGTGTCGAGAGGGATGAATACACCTCCGTGTTCCTCAGAACAGTCGCCAGCCTTGAGACCTTAAATAGTCAAAATCGATGGGAACCTGGGCTTGAGCATTGCTTATGTGTCCTGGAGGTCCTAACCATGCAGGTTAGGATGGGTGGGTAGTCAATTTTATTTTGTCTATTTTATTTTTGTATGTTACATCCATCTTCATGATGTGCTAGTATGTTGGGTCGTTAAGTTTTTTGTTTCCTGAATTGAGTGCGTTGTGTTCATCATCGAGTTGCATTGGTTAACTATTGTTATTGTTACTTCCTTATTTAAAACAAAAATTGCACTTGTTATGCGTCACATGTTGTCGTAATGAATGGGGATGTTACATAAAGGCCCATTTTATTTAAGACTCCATAAACCAATATTAAGAATCATGTAGGATAACATAATCACAATAGAAATAAGTTGAAACCTCACATTACTCTATCAGAGATGAAGCATGGCTCATTATTATGGAAATCAAAACATGCTATAAGGGTTTCTTAATAAAAAACCAACACATAAAATATAAGTGTCCAATAAAGCCTCACAAAAAATGAAAATATGCCTCAAATTCTCCAACAACATTGCCAAAATGTTGTACAATGTAGCCTAAGAGGAGATCTCCTAAATACCTGAATTCTCCACCGTTTATAATGGATGTAGAAATATATTCTTTATATATCGAGTCCCTTCTCTTATACATTAAAATATTATTATTTACTAACTAACTCCATGACAAGTCAAAAAAATATTATAATAATGGATTAGTTAAATCTCTCCTCAATCCATGGTTGATCATGTTACAACATGTGGACATTATCCTCTCCAAATCAATTCACCCTCATCCAAAAATAGTATTAGTATGCACCAAATAACGATCATTAAGGGGATGCACCACAACAAACATGCATCAATCCAATTCAAATACATGGTGTTCACATAGAATGTTCCCTTCAAGAATATGCATGCATGCAAAAACTACACATGTGTGAATTCTAGGGTAGCCAACTCCATGGATGAATGTGAAAGATGCCAAGTGGATGGATCATCCATAACAAAGTATGTGATTAATGCCTAGCCTTGCCTTTGGTTTCCTTTCTTTCCTAGCCTTTCCTTGCCTTTCCTTTCCTTTCCTTTCCTTGCCTTACCTTTCCATGCCTTGCCTTGTATTTCCTTTCCTTTCCTTGCATTTCCATGCCATTCCATGCCATGCCTTTCCTTGAATTTCCATGCCATGCCTTTCCTTGCAATTCCATGCCCTGCCTTGCGTTAAATTTCCATTCCATGCCTTACCTTTCCTTGTCATGGATTGTATTTCCTTGCATTTCCTTTCCATACCTAGACCTATACCTATACCAATACCTTTCCTTCCCATTCCTTTCCATGTCTATCCTTTCCTTGCCTTTCATTTCTCTACCTTGCCTTGCCTTTCCGTGCCTTTCCTTTCCTTTCAATGCCATGCAATTCAATTCCTTGTGTTTCCTTGCCTTGCATTTCCTTGCCTTCGATTTCCATGCCTTTACTTTCCATGTCATTCCCTGCATTTCCTTATGTTTCATTTCCTTCCATTGCATTTCCTTTCCTGGCCTTTCCTTTCATTTCCATGCATTTCCTTTTCATTCCATGTCATACCATGCCTTTCCTTCCCATTCCATGCATTTCCTTGTTAGGCCATCTAATTCCATGATTTGGATTTCCTTTCCTTGCCTTGCATTTCCTTGGTAGGCCATGTCATTCCATTAATTTCCTTTCATTTCCATGCCATGCCTTTCCTTACCATTCCATACCTTTCCTTGTGTTCCCATGCCATGCCTTATCTTCTCATTCCATGCCTTTCCTTGCAATTACATGCCATGTTAGGCCTTAGATTTCATTGATTTGCATTGACTTGCCTTGCATTTCCTTGCCTTGCATTGCCATGTCATGCCATGCCTTTCCTTTCCATGCCATGCCATGCCATGCCATGTATTTACATTCCATGCCTTTCCATTCCATGCCATGCCTCAAATTTCCATTCCATGCCATTCCTTTCATTTCCTTACATTTCCTTTCCTTTCCTTTCCTTGAATTTCCATGAAATGGATTCCCTTTCCATTCTATTAATTTCCTTTTCATTCCATGCCTTTCATTTCCTTGTGTTTCATTTCCTTTCCTTGCATTTAATTTCCTTCCAATTTCATGCCATGTCATGCCTTGCCTTGCAATTCCATTCCATGACTTGCCTTGCCATGCGACACCTTGTCTTTCCTCTCCATGTCATGAATTACATTGTCTTACAGTGCATTGTGTTTCCATGCATTTCCTTTCTTTTCCTTACCTTTCCTTTCCATGCCATGCAATCCCATACCTTCTCTTTCCATGCCATGCATTTTCTTTCCATTCCATGACTTTCCATGCCATTCCTTGTATTTTCTTGTGTTTCATTTCCTCACAATGCATTTTCTTTTTGTTCCTTTCCTTTCCTTTCCATACCATGCCATGTCGTACCTTGCATTGTAATGAAATACCTTGTCATTCCTTTCCTTACCTTGTCTTTCCATGCTATGCCATGAAATTCCTTTCCTTTCCATGCCACACCATGTCATTCCATACCATTCCATACCATGCCACACGATGTCATTCCATACCATTCCATACCATGCCTTACCTTTCCATTCCATGGCATGCCATGCCTATAATATCCTTTCCTTTATTTACATTTTTGTGCCATGTCTTTCCATCCCATGCCATAGATTTCCATGTCTTGCATTTACTTGCATTGCATTTCCTTGCCTTGCCTTACATTTCCTTACCTTGCATTCCCTTTCCTTTCGATGACATCTGATGCCATGCCTTACCTTTCCATGCCATGCCATGCCTTTCCTTTCCATGCCATGACATGTCATGCTATGCCTTACATTACCTTGCATTGTATTTACTTAACTTGCATTTCCTTTCCTTACCTTTCCTTACCTTTCCTTTCCTTGTCTTTCCTTGTCTTACCGTGCCATTCCATGGCATGTCTTGCCTTTCCATGGCATGTTTTTATTTTTCAAGCCATGCCATGCCATGTCTTTTATTTCATTACCTTTCCTTGCTTTTCCTTTCATTTCCTAGGCTAGCCTAGCCTTTCCATGTCTATCCTTAAAAGGTGTTAAGTTGTTAAACATATATAATAAGCATTGAGTAAAACCCCAATTTTGGAGATCCTCCAATAGCTGATTTTCTAGGAAACAAATGACAACAGAGGTGCCTCACTAGTTGAAACTTGCTTCCTATGATAAAATGCAACTAATGGTTCATCCATTTGATGCCCTGTTAGAGCCTTATTGCACGCTGCAACTTGCCTCCTCAATCCATTCAAGGACATGTTGGAAATTTGGTCTGGAGGCATAAAATCCAAACCAAGCAGCATAATGGAGTTGTGTAAGCTCCCACACATATGTTTGATGAAGGCCCATTAAACCATGCCACCCATAATCATCCGAAACTGTGTTCTTGAAAATTGACATCTTGTTTTGAAATTGCATTATGCCTCACTAAGAAAATACCTAGTTCTAGACATCCTACAATGAATGCTTTTCTAGGAAAAGGAATTTCAATGGAGGCGCCCCACTAGCTGAAATCTAGTTCCCTAGATACAATGCACTTGATCATCCATCCATCTAAGGCTCATCTAGAGTTTTATCGAGAGTTGCAACTCATCCCATCAACTCATTTAGGAACATGTTGGAAATTTTGTCAAGGGGCATAAAATCCAAACCAAGAAACATAATGGATTTTTGTAAGCTCCTACACATCTATTTGGTGAACGCCCACACAACCATTTTACCGATAATTTCTCGAAACAGTGTTGTTGAAAATCGACCTCTTGCTCATAAATTTAATTGAACCTTAGTGAGAAAAACCTTGGTTTCGAAGATCCTACAAAAAATGTTTTGTTGTGCAACATAATGACAACAGAGGGACCCCACGAGCTAAAAACCGATGCCACACATCCAATGAAATTGGAATTTTTTCCATTAGGTTCCCTACTAGTTGAAAACTGGTCTCTCAAACCCAATGAAAATAATGGTTTGTCCATCTGATGCCCTGTGAGAATCTTATTGCAAGTTGCAACTCGCCTCCTCAATCCATTCAGGGACATGTTGGCAATTTGGTCTGGGGGAATAAAATCCAAACTGGGTAGCATAATGGACTTATTTAAACTCCTACATTTTGTTTTGGATGAGTTCCATGCGATCACGCTACCCACAATATCTTGACATGGTGTTCTTGAAAGTCAACCTCTTGTTCATAAATTGCATTGGACCTCATTGAGCAAAACCCTAGTTCCACAGATCCTCTAAAAAATGATTTTGTTAGAAAAAAATGGAAACATAGGGGCATGAATACCTGAAACCTGGTTCCATGGAACCAATGCAACCAACATTTCATCCATCCGAGGCCTGGATATATTTTTATCGCGACTTGCAACTTGCCTCGCCAAGCCATTTAGGGACATGTTGGCAATTTGGTCTAGGGGCATAAAATTAAAACTGATAATAATAATAGATTTCCATAAGATCCTCTAAGTATGTTTGACCAAGGCCAATGTAACCATGCTACCCATAATTTCCTAGCTTGGTGTTCATGAAAATCGACCTTTTGTTTAGAAATGACACTGTGACTCATTGAGAAAAACCCTAGTTCCGAAGATCCTCCAAAAAATGTTTTTTGGGGAAATGGAATGAAAATGGAGGGGTCCAACTAGTTGAAACCCAGTGCCATAGATCCAATGAAATAGATGGTTCATCCATCTCAGGCCTCATTAGAGTTTTATCGTGATTTACAGCTTGCCTCCTCAAGCCATTACGAACATTTTGCCAATTTTGTCTAGGGAGATAAAATCCAAACTGATAAGCATAACAAAGTTTCATAATATCTTGTACGTTTTTTTACTCAAGGCCCACACAACCATGATACACACAATTTACCAACACAATGTTCTTTAAAATCGACCTCTTGTTGAGAAAATGTACTTTTCCTCACTAAGAAAAACCCTAGTTTCATAGATCCTCCAACAAACACTTTTTCGAGCCACAAAATGATAGCATAGGGGGGCCACTAGATGAAACCTAGTTCCCTATATCCAATGAAACCAACTATTCATCCATTTGTAGCCAAGTTTAAGTTTTATTGCGATTTGCAACTCACCTCCTCAGGTCATTTAGGGACATACTGGAAATTTGGTACTCGGCCATAAAATCAAAACCAAGAAGCACAATAGAGTTATTTAATATCCTGCACGTCTATTTGGAGAAGGCCCATGTGACCATGCTACCCACAATCTCTCGACACATTTTTCTTGAAAATCGAACTCTTGTTCAAAAATTTCATTGTGGCTCACTGAGCTAAACCCTAGTTCTGGATATCCTCCAATAAACCCTTTTCCCAACAATCAAATGATAATGGAGGGGGCCCACTAGCTAAAACTCAGTGCCTCAGATATAATTTAACCAATGATGTGTTCGTTCAAGGCCCAATTAGTGTTTTATAGCGAGTTACAACTTGCCTCCTCAAGACATTCATGGACATGTTGGAAATTTGGTCTATCTATGTAAAATCCAAACCAAGAAGCATAATGGAGCTCTGTAAGTTCCCAAACATCTATTTGGTCAAGGCCCATGTGACCACACTACCCATAATCACTTGGAAAATTGTTCTCACTAGTACATATTGTAAAAATTCTGACATTCTATTTGTGACGTTATGGACAAAATTGTACATATTGTCGCAAAATAGAGGAAATTAAGAAAAAAAAAAACATCTTGCCCAATAATGTCGGTCTTGCCACGTTGATGTCTCTCTTGCCACGTTGACATCTCTCTTGCCACGTTGTCTTCGCTCTTGACATGTTTTCCACCTAGTTGTCTCTATTTCCATGTTTATGACATAAACGTCTCTCTTGCCACGTTTGTGAAGATTGTTGTCGCAATTGCGACGTTGTGGAAACTAGGTTTCCCCCCTCCAACGACCACCTTAGTATGTTTAACAAGTCAAAATACTAATGGTCACTTAGGTTTATATAATGTTGGAATTGCGACATGATAAAAGATATACATATGTTTCACTTGATGGATGTTGCAACAATTTTGGTATAATAATGACGCTTCAAAAAGGGTTTGTGGGTCTTCTCGGCGAACAAAAAACATGTATTTGTTAAGGTATAAGTCTATGGGGAAGAATGTCAGAAAACATTAGAGCTGGAAAAAGAATTAAAGAGGGTCAAAAGGGTGACGGTAAATGTTATTGAGTGAGTCTTTCCACCTCCAATTCCTTCTCCCTCAGAGCCCCGTAATACATCTCGCCAATCCCCAACAAGTAGTCCCTGTCCGTCAACAACTCTGGGTAGTCGGCCCTCATCGTAGACACTCTCTCTCTAAGAGATTGAAAGTCATCTATGGAAAATCCCCCATCTGAACTACCATGTGCCAATGATGCCCTCCATCAGTAATCTGCCACCAATGCACATGTCATCAATCATAAATATAGAAATGGACATACCTCCACCACATGCATGATGAATAACACAAGTGATGTAGGCACTTGTCCTCACTGTCACCCATGTACCAGATGTCGAATACCCTACAAATGACCCAAGGCCAATCTTCAGGAAGACCCAACAACCAACTTGTTTCCCACACCACCTTTCTCACGAATGGAAAACCTCCACTGTCAACAAATAAAACACAATACATCACATTTACTTCATGGAGCCAACAACACAACGGGACTTGAAAAACGAAAACCACAAGAAATCGCATCATCCACAAAGGATCTCAATGACTCAAAGCCAACCTATATATACTAGATCCTGCAACCATCTGAAGAGCCCACAACACAACTCATGTGTTACCAAGAATTTTCCCAAGGAATACAAATGCAAAGCCCTGCAAGGGAGCCACACCGATCACCCAAACTTCATGACAAGTGGAGAAGAGTGCTCTTTCAAAGTGCCTCCCGAGATGAGTTTTCACTACACTTACCACCCATGTGCTACCGAGCGACATGATAACAAGCCAAGAACCGACCAACCCTGCAAATGGCCATGGGCCAATCTTCGAGTGGACCCGGTAGGCAACTCCTTTTTATCACCACATCACCTATGGTCCTCATTTCCTCCTCCATGTTTCCTTGGTACTCCTAGGGATAAACCCTAAGACACTTGGATTGTGAGAAAAAAGACTAGGAAACATGTGGAAACACATGTATTATGATTCAATTAAAAAAATGAATATATACAGGAAATTATATATAAAGTTATTGTAGTTTCATAGGGAAAACATGGAATGATATATTAATGAGGGAAGAGAGTAGCATACATCCATTCTATAATGGTAAGTGAACTATGAATACATGAATTAGATGAGAATTATGGTATAGTGTTAAAGTTTTCATGTTTTAGGAGGTAGTGTGATATAGCTAGGGAGGTTACAACCAATCCCCATTTTTCCTCAACCAATACGTTTGACCAAAAATTGATGTCCAAGCATGAATCTACCTCAAAATCACTATAATTGACTGATTTACACCCTATTACATCATTACCACATCAAAAAGTAACATTTTACTTCATAGATGTCGAATTTGGCAAAAAAATGATGGAAAAACCAATTCCAGGACAAAGCGTAGCGAAATTGATAGAAAGTGTAGCGTGCTAGGAAAAATGGAGTTTTGGAGGCCTTCTCAAGGTCCAAATATAGATCTAAAAAGTGTTCTAGAAAGAAGTGGATGTCTACTAATTGATGAAATTCTTAAGAAACAAAATTGACATGATCTGGCCCTTCAAACTCATCTTCTCCCAAAAGTACTCAGAAAGCGTAGCGTGCTGCTCCAAAATGTGGCAGAAAGGTCAATTTCAAGTGGTGTTTTGCTCT
>SNQJ01S0032745.1:83139-95839 GCA_010110895.2 Picea sitchensis
GTTTCAGGGCATCCCTGACATGCCAATTTTGGGCTTAACTAACAATGGTTGACTTTCACAACACTATGCTTACATAATAAATACTACCCAACTTAACCTGCAAAAACATTTTTTCCCACTTGTTCTTTAGCTAAAGTTGAGGGCCCATTTGAAATGGTCAAAGCTATCCAAATATCACAATTCCCATCATTCTTATTTCTTGCAAAAAAATCCCAAAGCAAGTGAAGGCCAAGAAGCCTCTACCACACCCATTGAATCACCCTTGAGTCAATTCTATTGCTTCGATGTTAACTGATATTCTAATTCCCCTTGAAATGAAAAGGCCAATTCTTGAATAAAGGTAAGAGCATGAGCCAAAAATTTCTTGAATACATCTAACTACTTGGTCCACTTAACATAATTGAAACACCAACAATGAAATATTGATCTTTCTCTTAATCTAGTTCTACTAGTTGCATCTACATTATTTCTTCCCATTCCGTATCTACAAATGTTTCCAACTACTACAAATCTAAGTGTCTTGGGTAGCCTGGTCTAAACTCTTAGAGAGAATTTCTATCTACTAAGGTTGCATCAAGTAGCTCGGTGATTTTATCATCCACAACCTAAATCTCCTTGAGGCTTAGATATATTTTGAGTAGATTTTAGAAGGAAATTGTGGCACCTATAGAGTGTTACTTGTGTTTATTGTGGAATGTTGGTTACGATTGGATTTTTGGCGTATTCCTTGATAATATTTGAATTTGTTCATGAGTTGACTTTAGCACTTATGTCTTTCCTAATATGATTTTAGGTAGCAAGAGTGATACATATTTGTACATCTTGAGTATTGAAGCAAAAAGGTATATTGAATCGAATGTGTTGGATGGTTGTGGAAACCATATAAATGAATGTATGGAGGATGTAGTTGTCTTATGGATGAGATTTCCATAATTTCATGTGAGTTATGGAAGTAACTCTTTAAATATGTATATGTTGAAGAATTGGTGTTGATGAATATCACATACATAGTTATATTTTGTAATACGGTTTGGTTTTGTAAATGGAATTTAATGTGGGCATACCTAGGGAATTCTAAGAGAACATGTTTTTTTATCATCAACTTTCTTAGTATCAAAAAGATGATAAATTATCTTATCCCACGGCATTTTAGAAATTGTCCAATGCCCTATTTCACTATGGAACTCATGAAAGTTTGTCCTTATTAAACAAAATTTTAGGAAGTAATTTTTAAATGTATAATATATTTTCTTAAGTGGTATATAACACTAACTTAAAAACCTTGGGGTTTTTGTTTCAATAGTTTGATGAGGACATCAAGATAGGATTATGATTTTAAATATTAGGAATTTGATCTTAAAATTTTATTATGAGTATCCATTGGTTGAGTGATGATGGACCTTTTGTGCTAGTTGAATGATTTTTTCTAGTTGAAGCTTTGATTTTATGTTTCCTAGGATTGATGTGAGATATAAAGGGTGTTAAAAATCGGTATACCTTATGTATTTTTTGTGTTAAATCAAAAATTGAAAATGACTTGTTCATTAATGGTCCCTGTTAGAGACTAGCATGGGACCCTGGGATTACAAGGCTGGGCATTTTATTGACTGATGGAGATGAATGGATCTTTGCAGGAGGAAGTCACTTTGACTTTCCAATGAGCTTTAGTATTGGGGGGAGCACGTCACTTGTTGGTGATTTCTTGAGGTCTTGCAGTACCTCACTATGGAAGCAACATGTTTAGTTAGTGGAGGTCGTGTTGGGTTTGGTATGGTCGTGGAGGACAGACTCATTTCGGGTTGAGACCGTGTGTTATTTGCAGGAGACTCATGGTGTTGATATGTTGCAGGACTTTTCTTCACGAGGCATTGTAGTTCACATTTTGATATGGGATCCAGGGATTGGAGTGCTTGATAGTTTAATGTTTGATGGCGTTGAGTTTCGAGTAGAGTGGTTGCTCGGGGAGTTGACTGAGATTCTTTAGCCATTGATCATTCTACTCATCATGGGAATTTGGGTGTCATGCGTGGTGAGCACTTGGAGATGCCACATCTTGAGGGGAGCCTACCTTGTGTCACATCGGTGGAAATGGGACCCCGATATCATAAGTAGTTGGATTCAGTTATTGCTTGAGGACAAACAATATTCCAATAGGGAGGACTGTAATGTCCCCATTTTGGGACATTATTACATTACAGAGTGTTATGCCTACCATAGTAGCCAAATAGGGGTGACAACAAGTTCGAGAGATATTAAGGGGTTTTATTGGGCTCGAATTGCATCGTTCATCATATTCATCATTGAGATCCATTCCACATAACTTGACTTTGGTTCCGTTGCATTATGACGATTTTCGTAATTTTGAGTTATTATGGGTTGTATTTTAATTAAATTCACTAAGAATGTCATAATGGGCACATTACTTGGAGAAACCTCTTAGTGTAATAGCTCATAGGAATCGGGAGGAAAAACACTACAGTATAAGATGATGAGAAGTGACTTTCAGTGGCAGAAGAAGCCATAAAAATAGTTAAATCACTTTTTAGAATTAAAATGGTTAATTAATTAATTAAGTGATTTAATCAAAGAATAATAAAATAAAGAAAAAATTAAGGGGTATAAAGGCAAGATAGAGACCTCTATTCTCTCATCATGATGATTAATTATTTTTTATTTGTCCTCTTGTTTTGTTGAGCTCTTAGAACTTGGGGTTTGGAGGGTTTTGGTGACAAATCCTAGGATTGGTTTCCAACAATACACCCTAGCTAGTCATTTTGTGGGGGGTTTTGGTGACAAATCCTAGGATTGGTTTCCAATGATACACCCTAGCTAGTCATTTTGTGGGAAGAAATCACTTTGATCTCTTCATTGGGAAAATTATACTTCTAATCGAGTTGTGGCTAAGATTTTAGGGTGTGGAGGAGAATTAGTGATTGTGGGACGAGCTCTTGTTCTGCTGGGTGCATTATTTCACTATCTGGCAGACTCTAATCTAGATCTGAACTGAAACCACTTGTTGGGCATCTTTCTTATGCAGCTGGGCGAGTTGCATACAATCCTGGGCACTCTCATTGATGAAATATTGCAGTTGGGTGAGTTTATCAAGTGTTGGGTCGTTTTCTTTCATTGTGGGATGAATACCTCACTGTTAGGGCGAATTTTGGGCTGAGAGAATGTTTATTTACTAGCTGGGCAAATTATTGAAGGCAGGGGCCGAGTTCTAGGCCATTATTTCTCCATTTAAAGGCTGCATATCTCATGCAGGGCGCACAGGATTAGAGGAGGGCGCATTTGGCTCTAAGGAGGGAGCACTTGAATAGTGAAGGGCGTATTGTTCATTGTGAAGGGTTGTACAGTGCCAAAGGAGGGTGTATTGTTACAACAATGGTTGCAAAACCTTTGAAGGGAGTTAATCCCTTATTTCATCAAGTGTATTGGCTGCCAATTGTTTGGGGAAACCTACAACCACTACCACCATACTCTTGTTGTTCTTCCAGCCTGTATCAAACACATGAAATATTATAACAGAGCTACATCATTTTATGAGTAGACTGGACTGCATTTTCCCTGAGTCGAATTTGACATTGTGGGGATCCATTCCTATCCAGAAGAGGGCTACCTGAACCTATAATATGGCCAGCTTGTAACATGTAAGATTATTGCAATAAAAAACAAATGTTTATATGCATTCTTCCTTGCTATCCTATGTGTTAAATTGTTGGTTATTTCCTTGTAAACTCTACTGAAATAGATAGTCTGAACATGAAGCTTATTGGTGGCAAGTAAACATCATTCATCCTGAAATCTACATAAGAAAACCAAAACAATAAATCCATAAACAAACAACAACCAATATAAGTGTTACATGGAGGATTGGAGTATGCTCACAAATTGTTTGACAAAAAATCTATATCGGAATTAAGCTACAACCAACAAAGAAGGGGTTTATTAGTGAGATCAAAGGATTTCCATCAACTGTTTGACAAAAGACTCAAACCAAAGGTTTTTTTAAATACTACAACAATAGAGATTGAGCATAAGGTGTTGAGTGGCCCATGTTCCCATTATTCACCCTTTAACCTGAGGTTCAAGGAGAAGAGCTTTTTGCATCAGAGGAATTCACCTTCATTCGAAGAGGTAGTATTCTTGTGGTCCATTCATGACTAATACCTAAAGGAGTAGAGGTATCGATGAAAGGACTAGATGAAAAGAGCCCCCCACCTCTCTAGTGGGCGACCTCTTGAGTCGTTACGTTGAAAACCATTGAAGACCATGGAGAGTCCAATGAAATTCTTTGAAGTGGAGAGCTCTTGGAAACGACATAACAAAGTGTATTATTTGAAGACCTTGATATTGTGACAGACTTCCTTTGTTGAGATTTGTACTATTGGAGGAGAGTTTGACTTCTCTATTATGAATCTTCCTACCTAAGAGGAATGTTGGAGTTGAGGGAAATTGACTTTGATCAATTGCTTAAATGATCTCCACAGAGAAAAAGAGACATTCTTGCTCAGACAATGTAGGTTAACACCTCCTTAAGGAGTCTGATGTAACCCTTGCATTTGTGAAAGGAGAGAGATCGAGGGGAAGAATGTGTTGAATGGTCCATGTTCCCATTGAGTTTTAGATTCAAGGATAAGAGCTTGGGGTAATAGAGGCATTGGGTATGTAATAAAATTTTGCAAAATTATGACAGGAACAAAGCTATAGAAGTGCATCGGGCTGGGTGGAATCTCACACATATTTTCCCCATTTGTAGTTTTTGTGTTTAGGTGTCTAGCTTCATCCTCATGCTGATTCTAACTCAATGCTTGTCATGATAAATCATTAGTTTTCTACTTCTATGAATGATTGTTACAACCATTATGGATCAAACTAATTGCATCTAATCAATTAATTGTAACAATAACTCAAGCATATAATTATTTTCCAAGGTCTTGCCTCAATGAGAGGGTTAGGGTTTTTGCAATTGCACCTGCTAGTAACCCTAGTGGCAGTTCTTTAGTAACTACTCATGCTAGAAACCCTAGCGACAGTTCTTCAACGAGCTTAGTATCCTTATGACTATGCTCCCTTCTAGTGGTTAGAGTGAATGAAGGAAGTGTGGGCCCATAACATGTTAGAATATGATGGATTGTTCTCATTTTACCATAGACAATATCACTATTGTCACTCAACCATAGGCCGAAGCCACCCTCCAAGCACCTTAATATTGATAGAGAATCATTCTGAAAGAAAACCCTAGGCTAGATAGCCAAACAAAGGGTAGCACACCTTTCTCCAAGGATAGTGCACCAAACAAGAGTTGATCAGATAGTCCAAACCATAACCAAGAGATAGTCCAAGCCAAAACGTAATTTTCTAGCTGCAACAGCTGCAACGACAACTCTCCTCCAAACTTATGCACAAACTGGCTAACTACAGTGTGCATAACTGAGCTCTACAGATCTGAGAATGCCTGCCATAATGAAGACTGGCCTCCTGTATTTATATTGATTCTGGCTAACTGTCTCGACCGAATTCTCATTCTGGGTGCCTATTTACTTAGTATATAATATTTCTTCTGGCCGACTTCTTCTCTTGTAGGCTAATAACCTAATACAAATTATCCTCTTGAGACGACTTCTCTTCTAGGGTTATTAGCCAACTCATTAGGGTTTCTTCTTGCTTCTTAGAATATTCTATTCTGGTCATGTTTACATTTGGAGGTAAATACCTCCCGCAACTACCATAATATCAACACCCCCCTTAGGCTGGCAAGAAAAGGGCTCTGATACCACTGTAATGATCTGACCAATTTTTTTTTTGTCTGTTTATTTATTTATTTATGCAGTGTAGACAATTTAACAAATAATTTGGAAATGGATATTTCAACACCAAATTTAAAGAGATTCTATTTCTGTTGATAAATATAATAAATTCCAAAGGGAAACTCAAACAACTATGATAATAACAAGTTCATATCAGCTGAGAACAATAAAATCCACAAATAATACAACATTAAGAACTTGGAATTTTGTATGTTTATTGTTGTAGATTATCGGGTTAAATATAGTGACAACACTACCTGTAGGTGGTTGTAGCTTGCCCCAAAATCCTTGTTTACAACCATGAATATCTTCTATTGATTGATAACAACAAATATATATGAGGTGTGACTTCCCCTTTAGCAGATATGTCCCCTGTCACAAACCAATTCGAATCCTTGCTGCCACAATTCAGCTAGCGACTTGTTTCCTCATTCCAATGACTCAAATATGGCTCCCAACATGATAAATTCAGTCCCAATGTGGAATAACTTGACCCAACAACAAATGTTAAATCAGGCAAATGGAGGTTCGATGAACAAGGTATTTGTGCTGTCGAGATTTAAGAAATGCGCCCAATTTGATATGAAACTCGGACGACAGTCCCAAAACTCATTCATCTTTAATAAATTTGGCCCCTTTCAAAGATATTCGACCCCAAATTCCAATCTACCTAGACACACTCAAGAAAGGAAGAAATAGCAAGAAAACACCTCCAAACCAAATATATATCCCCAAAAAGGAAATTCCTCCCACATTTTGCCATAATGGAGGTCTGTACTAGGCCATTCAGGTTGTTAATCATTAAAACGGGAAGGGTTTCAATCTCCAGCACCCACATCATTCTCACATAAGCACCAACTTGAACATGAAGTGCAATGAACAAACTCGAAGGAAGGGATGAGGGACACGACCTAGGGCATACCACACTCATAACTCTCCCCCACTTGGCTTTGATGACTCGTAGCACCTCCTTTCATCGTATGATCGTGGTCTATCAAGCTAACTATCACCCCATCCAAGTGCAAATTTTTTTAACTTAAAATTGACAAATTGTTAATTTATGTGAATGTAAATTTTAGAGCAACAAAAATATTGAAATGTTGTGAATTTTATTTTATTTTCAAATGGAATAAGGTGAACGCCAAATTTCAACACTATTAATAACAAGTTTGAGAAGTCATTAATTATTACTTTCAAGTCACACATTTTCCAAATGACATAGACTCTACGCCTTTATTTATCATATTGCAATATTTTTAATTAAGCATGAGTATGTTTCAATTCCTAGACCATGTCAATGTCCTTTGATTGGACTCGCTCTTGCCATATCATCAACTTTAACAATGCTTCTCATTGGGCATGTAAATCAACATACCTTTTGTTAACCATTATAGAACTTGTCATGATATCCATGATCCTCACCAACAATACCTAGTGCCCAACAACTTTCACATTACATAAGTCATAATTGAATGGGTGATAAATGTTAATGCAAACTTTCTTTCACATTACATAAGTCATAATTGAATGGGTGATAAATGTAAATGCAAACTTTCTCATTTGTATGGGTCATGGTCGTGATACCATTAACAACCAATCTCTCTTTAAGATTAAGTGATGATCTTCACACATATGCATACAAGTGTTAGTGCACATCATCCACTTAAAGTATCAAGTAGTGATTAAGCTACACACGACTCTTGTTATCTTCATTTATATTGCAACCAATGACAAATATAACATAAGTCGCTAATTGATCATATAATCCTCACATATAGATTAAATTACTCACAACTTTTGTTATCTTCATTTCTATGTTATAACTTATGAGAAATATCTAGCATAATTCATTAGTTCGTCATATAATCTATTTTTTATAAAAAATATTTTTGTCTTTTTCATCTGCTCTCCTTATATCATATATACTATAATTTTTATGTCAATAAGAATAACTACAAGAAAGTAATATCATACATACTATAATTTTTATGTCCATAAAAATAACTACAAAAGAGCAATATCTCCCTTTAACATAATGGTTAATTACGACGTACACCTATTGACAATGGGCACAATTAATGATCTTTTAATTTTATTTAACCTTGAACCCTAATCTGATGGCTATGCATTGAAGATGCTGGCATATTCTTAGTCATTCTCCAAAATCAATGGGTCATAACTTTCTTGCATTTATGAAGACATCCGTTAACATGTTTACTTTTTAACATTTACCTAATCACATTAAAAAATTACTGTAAGAATATGTAATTGCCACGTTTAAATGATCAAATAGAATTAAACCATACCACAGACGAATTACGTTTTATGACACGCTTCTCCGGATACCTTTCGATATTCTCAACCGCAAGTTAGCGGAATGCTAGTTAGTTATACAATGAGTAAACTTCTTTGCTTAACTTCCCATCCTCCTTTACAACAAACAACAAACAACACTTAGATATAGTTATCTCCGGGCACCTTGAAATTGCTTTTACTACCCTAAAAACTCCTATTCTCCTCTATCCCCTAAAAGTAATAAACCGCACCATCTAAACCGTTCGATCTATTCAAAGGCAGAATACCACCCGTTGAGATGTATCAATCTCCACCCTTCGAAAAAAACCCTAGAAACGACCTGAGCCGTCCAAATTCCCAGACCGCGCAGTATAGCTTCCCGTCTCATTAAACGCCGAAATTTCCTGGACCGAAGAAAATACTCGCGTTAGGTTTTTATTTATAGTGGGAGGGAGGGTTGGAGCATAAACTATAGTAATGTAATGTAGCGATGGGGAGGGTGATCAGAGCACAGAGGAAGGGAGCGGGGTCTGTGTTCAGATCCCACACGCACCACAGGAAGGGTCCTGCCCGCTTTCGCAGCCTCGACTATGGGGAGCGCAATGGCTACATTAAGGGCATTGTCTCTGATGTCATCCATGACCCAGGGCGAGGTGCCCCGCTCTGCAAGGTAACTTTCAGGCACCCCTTCCGCTACAGGCACCAGAAGGAGCTTTTCGTTGGAGCTGAGGGTATGTACACGGGCCAGTTCATTTACTGCGGTAAGAAGGCCAATCTTATCGTGGGCAACGTGCTGCCTCTCAGATCTATTCCCGAGGGAGCCATCGTCTCCAATGTGGCGCAACATGTCGGGGACCGTGGTTCATTTGCCCGAGCTTCGGGAGACTACGCTATAGTCGTCAGTCACAATTTTGATAATGGCACTAGTTCCTTCGATATTGATTTAACTGGAGAGGTCTTCTTTCCCTTTTGACATCTCCGCGCTTACATGCTACATGCGTGCTTCAGAGGGCAGTTTTCAGTGTCTCCATGTTGTTGGCAGAATCTGCACTTAAATGGCACATTTACATAATCCACAATTTGAATCCTTTCCTTCCCTTCACATTCCAGAGTTATCTGTTCCTGGAGAGCGTCACTGATTACATACATTTGAGTTCAAGTAATGCATTGGTAAACCTGGCAAGTGTGCGAAAGAAATAGTTTGTTCCTCCAATCAAACCTCGAGACAGAATTTCTTGTTATGGAAGAAGAACAAGCTTGGAGGATTCAAACATCCAAGGGCCTGACTTAATCACGGCAGATCAGTCTCCTAAGTTTTCAAACTCAAGATAAAAACTCTTGATGAGGTGAAATTTGAACCTCACCCTTTACTGTCTTGTACTATTCTTGTGCTATCCACAAAGCCACCATTCTTGTGCTGCCCCCAAAGTCATCTGCCACAATGCTGGTCTTTTATTGCTGAAATAACCTATCAATGCGCACTGCTTGAAATCCGTAATTCACTGTTTCGAATTGTCTTTTATTGCTAAAATGACTTATCAATGCGCACTTTCTACATGACTTATTAATTTTGAATACTTTCCACATGCAAGGAATAACACCATATAACGACAAACAAATGTACCTCCATTATTATTCACTTCCAAAATTATTTGATGTTCTCAAATTCACACATTATTAAAACATTATTTAACATCAATATAACTGCTAAAGTATCTATTAGGAACAATATATTGCAAATGTGTATAGAAAGTTAACAACTACATTTAATAGCAGGTATTAAAAATTTGAAAGGATATTTTGAAAGCCCCATGGCCTCTGGTTAAGGAGGCTCTGGCTTATCTCCAAATGTAATAGGTGCATCACTGCAACACATGTACATTTTTTTGATACACAGTTAAATCAAATTATACTTAGATGGGGATGGATTCTTTCTATTTTTATGTCAAAGATAAGCGCTTTGAATGTTTTTATTGACAACTGCAGGGTCTATTTCTCTGATAAATGGACGTATTTCTCGAGAAACGTAGGTTATTTCTTGAGAAATCTGTTTCCAGTCCAGAACTGTTGTCAGCAACGACGTTTCTGATGTGTTTCTTCTTAAATTCCTTCAGATGGGTTTCACCTAGAAACACAGGCGTGCTATCATGTATCTGGTAACAAGCTGTTAAGTCCATATATTAGGAATAATTGTTTGAGATTTCTGTGATTTGCATGCCAATCCTTCCTTTATAGTTATATTTGAGTGTTTTTGTTTCTTATTTGTTTGGGAAGTTCTTTGGGAAATATGTTCAGAGATACTTTTAAGTATGCCATCCTCAAATTAAATGCTTATCTGTTATTTGTTTCTTGTAGTTGGGTTGTTATTTTGTTAAGTTTTGTTTCTTTGTTAAAGATTGCTTACATTCAGCAATATAAAGTAAATGTATCCACAATTATAAAAAAATATTGTCCTATAAACAATGTCAATGATAAATGCATGGATTATTGTCGCCAAGGCTCTAATAAATTATTCTAGAGTGAAAAATGTCTTTATGATGATTGACAATGTATATCGAGGAAGTTAATTTCTATAGAGTACTTGTTGTAGGCAGTGCCAATAAGGTTTGTTTTTGTGTGCCAATAAGAGCGTGGTTCAATGCTAGGGTAGTGTAGTTTCAAGATGCCCAACGGGGTTCCAATCTCCCTAGATCACGTGCTTAAGTATTTTTCCTTTGTGGGCCACTTGGCTTTTGTAAGCATGCTATTTGTGGTTTGCCTCTTGTGATCCAATTGCAACGTGCAAGTGGGCTAGGGGTGATATTCTTCCAATCTAATTTAAAACACCACTTTCAATAAAAAGGGTTTCACTTTTGTTTTAATAACCAAACTATTTGAGTAGTGACTTTGTTGGTACGAGTGTTAGATTTCAACAGTTTTGTAGTTATCATTTCATGAAATTTATGTGCAACATTCAAATCCCAACAGAATTATTGTAGTTGTCTTTTGAACTTTGTGTTAAAATTAAAATTTATTCCTTTTTGCTAAATTGCATTTTATCAATCATGTACTTCGTTTTTTTGTTTGGCATGCACTTGGAATTTAGTTATTATTTAATATTTAGTTCAATTATTAGGACAAATGATTTATTGTTGAATGTGTCTCTTAAATTCTACAAAATTCATGTTAATCCAACTATATCATTCTTTGTTTTCAATGTATATCCATCTCTAGCTCTTTTGGTTCCATTCCAAGTTAAACTTTGTAGAGGCATTTGGTAGGTTCCATTTTAATACCTTTATCTAATATTTCAGAATCAAGCTACCTTTTGGAGCCAAGAAAATAGTGCCAAGCAGTTGCAGAGCTATGATTGGTCAGGTTGCTGGTGGTGGAAGGACTGAAAAGTCCATGCTCAAGGCTAGGAATGCATACCATAAGTACAGAGTCAAGAGAAATTGTCCGCCCAAGGTTCGTGGTGTTGCTATGAACCTAGTTGAACATCCTCATGGTGGTGGTAACCATCAACATATTGGTCATGCCAGTACTGTGCGTCGTGATGCACCACCTGGGTAGAAAGTTCGTCTTATTACCACAAGAAGAACTGGTCATTTACGTGGACAAGCTGCAATAGCCGCCTCAAAGACTGACAAAACCAGTTAGTGTGTTCCATGGTTGATATTATGTGGAAGAGGTGTTGTTTATCCCGTATGCATTTTTGAATTGTTTGGTATCTTCACAAACAAAAGAGTTGGTTTACTCTCATTACAAAGATTTATTGTCCCTCATATTTGGCCTTTGCGTGTCTAAAGTTATGAGTATTTCTTTGTTTAATGAAGTTTTGTTCAAGAATTTTATTTGATGAACATTTTAGATCACTAGTTTTAGCATATCAACATTTGTAGGCTGATTGAACCTAGGCCGGCCTTTGCTATTATGATGAGGAAAGATACCTTTCTTTATTTGTCTGCTCACAATGCGTTATTCAGTTGGGTAGATATATCTAATTTTTTGATATAATATTTTGGCCAGTAAGGATTTTCTTGTTTGTTTATTAGTGAATGTGTTTATTCTATTTTTTAATGAATGCTTTAAGTTGTGCTAATTTTAGGTTCAATTCAACGAATTCTCTAGTTTTTATCTTCAGGTAAATTTTCATGAACATATTTTGGCCACAAACAGAGTCAAATTGGCGTTTTGCTCAGTTTGGGTCTGGTTTGTTACCAAACCAGCCTAGTCAATGCATGACTTTGTTGGTTTGGTACTGAACCAGTCCAACTCATCCGTGTTGGTCCTCAACCTCACCGAGGCACAAAATTATGAAGGAAAAGTTATTTTTAAGAAATATTCTACCTAGACCCCAAATCCTAGCACCCTAAACCCTAAACCCTAAGGATAAACTATATAGAGACCCCCATGGCCTCTATTTGCCTCACACCTCTTTCAGTGTGCATTTGTGAGCATTGGGAGATGCAGATGTGATGCAGGAGCATCCACACGTCATCAAGCGAGCCAGCGCGCACGGAGAGAGAACACACAGCTGGACAGTGCCAGCGCGCACATTTTGAAATGCTTGGAAATTGGTGCGCCGTCGTTTGGACGAGGCATTCAAAACCAAG
>SNQJ01S0032745.1:101651-117648 GCA_010110895.2 Picea sitchensis
GTGAGAAGGTCCTGGTGGGGTGACCGCCTGCTGGGAGTGCGGTTGCCGTCAAGATGTCCCTAAGGGAGTCCAATGAGTCTGAAGACTCTGAGCCAAAGAATGATCTTGTAGCTCATGCTAGGGATCCCATTTCTAGCAGTGGTGATGAGTTTGATGATTGATCATGTTGATCAATGCTTTGTAGTAGGCCAATAGCTTGTAGCATATTTTTTGGCCTTTAGAGGCCATTTAGAGCCTCGTTGATTATGTATTTTGTTTCTGATATGTATTGCATTCAGTTCCATTTCGATATGTTCACATGGTATGTACATGAGAAAACTCTACATTTTTGCAATCATGTTTTGGAATCTGTAAAATATATATTTTTCATTAAAATTTAAATATTTAATATGTTTTTTAGTCAACTCAGTCATTAAATTCAAACTGGTCAAGAGTCTGAGTCAACCCTCAGCTGATTCTAATGCTGAGTCTAAGTTTTAAAAAATTGGGCAAAAGCCTCTACATGCTCCAAATCCTCTCTTTCACCAGAAGCATAATGAAAAAAACATGCTAGTTTAATATAGTGTCACATAATTTCTGGCTCAACCTGAGTCAAAGTTGGGGTTGACTGAGTTTGACTCAGTCATGCAAAATAACTCCACTCACTAATTTTCTCCTATATTTTTGGATCTTTTCATGATTTTTCCGATTCAAGTTTTTGTGCTTGCGTATTTCTTTATATTTTGCATGTGCATTTCTTTATATTTTTGTACTTGCCAAGTTTGTCCTGAGTTTTTTCCAATCCGAGTCAAACTCTTGGCTCTTCTGCCTCATCGACTTTTCCCTAATATTGAGTCTGGTAACTTTGGTTTAACTTATTTCTATCTCAAAGAGTACATGGACCCACATTAATATGATACCAAGTGGTATTGTATACAATATGGTAACTTTTCTTTCTTGCTTGTTACTGGAAACGTCTCTCTTGCCACGTTTGTAAAGATTGTATTTTTTTTTTAAATACCTACAAAACCTCGCTCTTGCCACCTCCAGGACGTCGCTCTTGCCACATCCAAGAGTGTCTCTCCCATAGAAACCATGTCAAAGCCGGTAGCTCATCTCGTTGGTCTTTCCACCTCCACAACGTCGCTCTTACCACCTTTGAAATATTACTCTTGCCACCTTTGAAATGTCTCTCTTGCCACGTTTAGAATGTTTCTCTTTCCACCTTTGAAACGTCTCTCTTTCCACCTTTGAAATGTAACTCTTGCCACGTTTAAAATGTCTCTCTTGCAACCTTTAGGATGTCTCTCTTGCCACCTTTGAAACATCGCTCTTGCCACGTTTAAAATGTCTCTCTTCCCACCTTTAGGACGTCTCTCTTGCCATGTCCAAGACGTCGGTCTTGCCATGACCTAGACGTCGGTCTTTCCATGACCTAGACGTCGGTCTTACAACATCTATATGGGGGTTGAACAATCGAATTCATGATGACACATGGCATCATAAAACGTCGCAATATAGGCAAACACTCTATCGTCGGAAAAGCGATGTCCTGTGAAACAAAGTTTGAGGGGGTGTGATGTTTTTCGTTCTTCCGACAATACAAAGTGGCAATTATGTCGAACGCGCCGTCGGAATTTGACCCAGATGCACTAGTGTCTTCAACATCGACCTCTTGTTCAAAAATTGCACTATGCGTCACTGAGCAAAAAACCTAGTTCCAAATATCCTACAAAAAATTATTTTTTGGGAAATAGAATGAAAACAAAGGGCCCCCACTATTTGAAACATGGTATCCTTCGATCCATTGCAATTGACAGTTCTTCCATGTGAGGCCCGGTTAGATTTTTATAGTGAGATGCAACTCACCTCCTCAAGCCATTGAGGGACATGTTGGCAATTTGGTCTGAGGGAATAAAATCCAAACCAAGTAGCATAATAGAGTTATGTAATGTCCCACACATTTTCTTGGCCAAGACCCACATGACCACGCTACCAAAAATCGCTTGACACATTTTTCCTTAAAATAGACCCCATAATCAGAAATTGCACTTTTCCCCATTGAGAAAAACCCTAGTTACAAAGATCTTCCAACAAATGATTTTCCATGAAATGAAATGATGGTGGAGTCCCACTAGCTAAAACACAGTTTCATGAATCCACTGCAATCAATGGATCATCCATTCGAGGCCCAATTAGACTTTTATTGCAAGTTGGAACTCGCCTCCTCAAGGCATTCAGGGACATGTTTGCAATAGAACTAGACCTAAACCATTACCATGACATAGACTTAGACCTAGACCTATATGTTTACCATGACCTAGACCATTTCATAAACCATGACATAGACAATGGCAAGACAAGGCATGTAAAGGCAATGCCTATGTATAGGTTTAGGCCTAGGTATGGAAATAGAATCCAAGGAAATGAAATGAAAGGATAGGCAAGGAAAGGCAAGGCAAGGAAAGGAAAGGAAAGGAATGACAAGGCTAATCAAGGATAGACATGGCAAGGAAAGACAAGCTCTAGGTATAGGTCTATGTATACATGTTATATCTTGTTATAACAGTTATTGAGCTGAAAGATTAGTTTTTATTTCATTGATTTTAAATAAGGACTTGAAGTTGTGTTTTTTTTCATGCAATCCAAAAGAAATTATGGATCAATAGTATAATGAGACTAAACCATAAGTATGGAACATACCACTACTTAGTGACATCCCTCTCTATGTAAATACTATTAATTATGATAATCCATGTTTCACAGATATGAAGATACCTAATATATATGAATAAAGAGAGATTATGTAATGACATTGAAATTCTCATGCACATATTTTGATCTAAGATAGATGGGATAACCAGGTACAAACATTATTTAAAAACAAAAGGTATGATACATGAATGGCATTATTTTCTTATTAAATTAACTTGAAAACAAATTGATTGGAAGTTAATTGACTTTCAAAATAATTTAATGGTGTTTATGGTTATAGAGACAATTTTTTTGTGGATGACACAAAGGAAAATAAATTCTCTATAACAATGAAAAAAACTATATTTTTACAAACAATTAGTTTTATGGATATCATAATGAAAGTAACATTTTGATGAATTGTGGTTAAACTTGATCTTATAAAAGGTGTACTTGATACACAACACATATGAAATATGGTTATTACATGAAATTCATAATTTTATTGTTATTAAGAGATTTTTATATTATCTATGTTATTAAAATATTTGTGTTCTATCTATGTGTAAATGTGTATAACAATATCTATGGTCACTGAAATCATTTGAATATTTTATATAGATATCATATGCTGTATTGTTTTCCAACTCAATCCATTGTTTACCTATTCAAACACTTTGATGCTAATCATGATTTTAGTTGTGTATGAATTTTATAGTGTGTTGTAGTTCGCTTTCTAAATCTATTGAAGGATAAACAAAACATTGGTCTCTGGGGAAAACAAACAAACCAAGAAACATAATTGGATGTCATTAGTTATTGAAATCATGTTTTGTTAAGGCCAATGTGAACATAATTTCCACACACTTTCAAGAAATATTGCCTAAAATTTGACCCCTCATGCAAATTTATTCAGTGCCTCTCACTAAGAAACGTTTGATAACACAAGTATTCCAATAGAGGATGAAAAACACATAGATTTTTTAACTTAGTAAAACCTATACGAGGAGACATACACAAAACTAAACAACATGGACACTTGGAGCAATTTATTAATGCAAAAGAAAAATATTATAGATAGATTTACAAGAGAGTTTCTCACAATTGATAATCGACAAATGACCCTCCATGCTCTTTAAATAGAGAGCATGGACCAATATTGTATTAAACCATGGATCAATATAGCCATTAAGATTGACAAGAATATGAGCCTTCAAATCACTCTAAGTCGGGAACATATCATGACCATTGGATTACATAACTACAAATGCATACTAAAGAAACACACTAAGAAACAAACTTTTACCTAATGACACATTAGGTTGAGTTTATATTAACTAAATACGAAGTATCTAAATATCCTAACATATTCCCTTAAGAAAAAATCGGAAAGGATTGAACTCTTTACAAAAGTGACACATGTACGATAATGAAGGAGGAATTAGAGACTATCCCCCATTAATGACAATTTTTTGAACTCTTAACATAGATCAAATTTTGGAAAAATTCACTTTTGTAAGAGACTTTGGGGAAATGTTTGCAGCTTGATATTTTATAGGGAAGAATATCCCTTTAATAACTTGACCATGAATGAGATTTATCATGATGTGAATTTGTAGCTCGATGTGTTTTCTGCACTGATGTTGAACTGGATCTTTGGAGAGCTTCATACCACTTTGATTGTTTCACTAGAGGATGGTCATATGTTGTTTCTGGAATCCAAACTATGAAAGGATATTTCAAAGCCAGAAGGCTTCCTAACTTGCATTAATCATTGCTCAGTACTTTGCTTCTACTAAAAAAAGAGAAATAACTTATTTTTTCTTACAATCCCAAGTGGCAGGTCCACAAGGAAGGCTAAAAACACAACTTTAAGTAGACTTTCTATTATCAAGGTCACCTTCCCAATCCGAGTTAATGAAAACAACCAAAAAATTAGTCCCCCCTGAACTATAATGTATCCCAAACTAAACTATACCCTAGACATATCAAGGTATTATTTTAGCTACTTTTCAATGAATTTCATGGGGTGTTTGCATATATCGGGAAACAAGACCAATATAAAATGAAAAATTAGGATGGGTATGAGTCAATTATAAGAGGCTACCAACTATCTGATCGTACAAAGTGGCATCAACTTTCGAAGAAGTGTAGGTGGAAGCAAGTTTGACTCCATACTGGAAGGGAGAATAGGTTGGCTTAGAATATTCTATGTGAAAGAGATGAAGGAAGTCAAAATGATACTTAGAGTGGGAAAGAAAGATTCATTCATGTTTTTAAATACATGGAGGCCAAGTAAATAGTGCATATATCCTAAGTCAGTCATTTCAATTTTTTTCTTAAGGCTGTTTTTTACATGGTTTAAAATTTTAGGTCACTACGAGTGAGGATAATATCAACAAGATAAACAACAAGGATTATGAGATTCATTCCTACTTGCTTGGTATAGATTTTAGAATCAAAATAACATCTAGAAAATCCAGTGTCAAGAAGAAAGTTTTCCATTATGGAATACCAAGCTCGGGGAGCTTGCTTAAGACCATAAAGACATTTCTTAAGGAAACAAACAAGGATAGAGTCATTTTGGACATAGCCAAGAGGTTGTTCCATGTAGATTTCTTCTTGAAAATCCCCATGAAAGAATTTGGATTTAACATCCATATGATGGACCTCCCATTTATATAAGGATAAAAGGGATAAAACAAGTCATATGGAATTCATTTTGTCTACAAAGGAAAATATTTAACTATGGTCAATGCCTTAAAATTGGGAAAATTCTTTGGAAACTAACTAATCCTTGTGTCTTCCCACACATCAGTCTGATGCATACTTAGTTTTGTCCACCCATTTCCATATGAAAATGTTTCTTCCATTCTGAAGAGGTACAAGGTCCCAAGTATTGTTTACCATTAAATAATGATACTCTTCATTCATTTTTGTATCCTAATCTTGATGACCTGAAACTTCTACAAATGTCTCTAGATCACGAGTCTCTAAAACTTGATCCGAAAGAGAAGAGGCTTGATGGAACTATGAATGAGTTTGATTTTGATCTGAGGTATCACCAACAAGATCACCAATTGATTCTTGTGTTGAATGGAATCATATAGAACGTAATGGTGTTAGTGCAGGTTCATGTTCAATGGACTCATTTGGAGGAAGGTGAGGAAGCGTAGGTGGATTTTCATCCTCACTGTCATTGTTTGAAGAAGAATAAACCATAATAGGAAGAGGATATGGAACACATAAAGAAGATATATCATAAGCCGAAGAAGGCACAAATGTAGATTTAGGCTCGCAGTCCATGAGATTATCATCAAATTTAACATCTCTTCAAATACTAATTTCAATAGAATGAGGTTGAACAAGTATTTAACCTTTTACATTTTCATAAGAACCAACAAAAATATACTTCTCACTTTTTGGATCTATAGATTGCCTTTTCTCATCAGGAATGTAAATCCATTCTACATTGCTAAATACATGAAAGTGACTTACATCTGGATTAATTTTATTTCATACTTCTTCTAGAGTTATATTTTTAAGAGACTTTGTGGGAGTGTGATTTAATATGTAATTTTCATAGTTAATGGCTTCCACCCAATAATTTAGACTTAATCCCTTATATCGGATCATACAATTATCCATTTCTTTAAATGTGTGGTTGTTTCTCTCAACAACACCATTTGTTTTTTGCATATATGGAACATTGTTTTTCATTTGGATTCCCTGTGGAATGCAACAACTTGTAAAAAACAATTTCACATATTTTCCTCCATTATCTGTTCTTAACCTTTAAATTTGATGTCCATAATGGTTTTCTACATGGGCTTTATAGGCCAAAAACTTGTCAAAAAATCTGCTCTTAATTTTTAAGAAGTAAACCCAAGTGCATGTAGAGAAGTCACCAATGAAAGTTAAGAAATACTTGCAGCCAGAAAAAGAAGAAGAATCAAATAGATGACACAAGTCACTTTGAACAAGTTGTAAAAGGGTTGAGGTGTGCCAAGAGGAACATTTGTCAAAACTGTTCCGATGATTTTTTCAGAAAACACAACAGACACAAACACCATCTCTGCAAGAGAAAAGATAATGCCTTAATTCATGGGATAATAAATAATACCCCTAATTTGACTAGATATTAATAAATATATTCCAAAATAATTTTGGTGAACCCCCCTCCGGATACATATTTCCATTAAAATAAACCCTTATTTTTACTAGATACCCTTTTTTATACCCCCCAATACTTATAAAAGGCTTGAGATCCCACATCCCCCCCAATACCTACAATATATTAACTTTATTTTTCACAATTTAAAAACTCCCTTTATGAATGAACATGATAAGATATTGGTCAGCAAGGTGAAGCCCCCATGAATACCATTCACCATCTGTTGATTACATAGTTTTTGCAATGAGTGATATTTTATATGACGAAACTGCTCATGCCAAAGTTTTCTCAAGTCATCGCTATGAGCAACAAAAACTGATGGAAAATATGATGACCCAAAGTGGTCAAAATTGTAAAACATCGTAATATCATCAACAATTCCAATTGCGAGAACATGCTTGGGATCCTTTAGGTCCTTGATTACAACTTGGTTAGGTGAAAACTATATGGTTTTACCTTCACCTTAATGGGTGATTTTTTATACTAATAGAAGGTTGTAGGAAAGACTTGGAACACATAATACATCATTGAAATTACCATTATCTACCTGACTTGTTCCAAAACTTACAACAGTAAGAGAGCTATCATCACCAAAAAATACTTTCTTGGTGTTACATTCATTTAGAGAAAAAAATATGTCTTTATCCTTATCCATATGATAATATTCTCTAGAATCAATAAGACAATCATAAGAATAATAAGTATAAGTTAAACTGAAGGAGAAACTAGAAGAAAAAAGTGCATGTCCATGAGAAGAAAAAGAATAAGAAGAATCAATACTAATGTTGTTCTTCTTCATCACTATTTCTAAAGGTACCATCTTCCTAAAACATTTGGACTCCTCATGACCATCTTTTCCAAAAAATTTGCAATGTCTCTCACTCTTCTTATTTTTATATTTTGCTCCTTTGTCAACATTAGGATTTGAAGTGGGATGAGAGGGTTTGGGACCCCTAATTTCCTTATTGTTGTGGTGAGGATGTTTCTTCTTTGGATTCTTGGATTCATCTTTCTACTAGGCCACTAAGGATTTGTTTTATGTACCTGTAATGCTAATAAATATAGGTTGCAGAAGCTTATCTTGCTCTTAAATTAGAGGATCACAAAAGGACTCAAGAGAGGTTTTTTTATTAGCACTTCATAGAGATTCTCTAGTGGCATATAATGTAGACTCAAAAATAGAATGTGCACTACGAAGATTAGAAAATATAACATATATGCATCTATGTTTTATTAGATATAGTTGGAATTCGAGATGAAAAATTCTAAGTGTTTTGAACTTAGATAAGTAATATTCAATCCAAGGAAAATCATTTGGACTTAAAGTCATTAGCTTATTATCCAACTGGTGGGATCAAAAAATATTGTGTTTACCAAACACAACATCAAGTTTTGCATAAGCATCATCATGGTAATCAATTCCTTGAAGGTGAAACCTTTAATAAGAAGAGATAGACATTTTGATCAGTCCATGTGCTTTGCCATTCTTATTTTTCCATTTGACTTTATTTTCATCATCAATGGGTTCTATTTATTTCCCCAAGGTAATTCGTTAAAATCCTTTACTTCTTAATACGTCCTCCATATGGGATTTCCATTAAAAATAGTTTCTACTACTAAAAAAAAGATCAATGGGATATTCCATATTGAAATATGTAGAAAAATAATAAACCGGGAGTCTATATGGAAGGATCTCAAAAAAATAGGTTGTTTAAAAAAAAATTAAATTGAAAACAAATTTTGGATGTGAAACTTATGCCCCTTTGAAAAAAAGGCATAAATGGTAACCAACGAGCCATGTCACAAGTAGAATTTGGTGCACGTGGTGATAACCCTCCTTCTAATAACCTCACTTTTAAAAATAAGTTTCTTATGAAGTGACCCACTTTTATAGAATAAGTGAGATCCCTTTTACAATGAATTTACTTTATAAATGAAAGTTGCATGCAAAACAAATAACTTAAAAATGAAATATTAAAGCTATTTATAGTAATTCACTTTGATAATTTAAGTGAATTTTTTTTTATATAAAGGATACATGAACTTCTTCAAAAGAAAGTAACAAAAAAGAGAATTGAACTCAAGACCTCCTATTTAATAAAAATAATTTTAACCAAGTAAGCTACTAGAAAACATATTATATTATTTTGAAGGAGGATTGAAGTTGTCGTTGTTGTTGTTGAACATGGCCTTGGAGACTGTGCTCATAAAAAAGGTATTTTCACACAAGAAAAATAAATTTCTTGATGATGGCATCAAGGGTTAGATATCGGTTAGCTTACCCAGAAAATGCAGTTTCCCCTCTATATCTTATTTATTGAGATCACACGGACTGCACGAAACAAAAAACATACGTAGAAATAAAGACCATTTCCACTATTTTTATAATTTGTTGAGATCGCAGAGGGTGTAGGGAAAGGAACATACACAGATAAACAATAGTAGCAACCTAAAAATAAAAAAAGGAAAACCGAAATATTATTTGTGCATAAATTCAAAAGCGTGTATTTATGATTTATACCTCTGGATATTGGGAAAAAATAAACCTTTTCAAGTGAAATGAAAGGAATTCCCAATTGAAACAACTTCTCACAACATAATGGAATAGTCCTATCATCTTGAAAATGTACGAAAATGGAAGAAACCAGAGTTGCAACAACAGATCTTCACGATCTCGATCTACAATGGGCGTGGGTCATAAAATGTGCTTTGATACCATGTTTGACAATAGAGGTATTTCAAAATAGGATGAAAACCTTGATTAAACACTCAAACAACCATATAAAATATCAACACACTAAAGGTTTGACGTGGTAAAATCTCTATGGGGAAATGACCCTAGCCAACGTGGCCACTTGGAGAAATTTATTAATTGAAAAGAAAAATATTACAGAGAGATTTGCAAGAGAGTTTCTCACAATCGATCATTGTAAAATGACCCTCCATTCTCTTTAAATAGAGGTCATGGAACAATCGCGTGTTAAAACAAAGTTTAATGTATATGTTAAGATCGAGGAGAATATGAGTTGTTGGATCACTCTATGTCGAGAACATATTGTGATGGTCATATTACCTAAATAGAAATGCATACTAATGCATAGTAAAGAAACACACTTTTACCTAATGACACTTTAGACCAATTTTGTCTTAACTAACTCCTAAGTGTCTAAATATCCTAACAAAGAAAGCCCTAGTTTTAGGAAATTTCAAATAAATAAGGCGTCAACCTATGGGAATCATGGGAGAGAGGCACCCCCAGTGGCAATATGATTTCACGATTCTAACAGAATCAATAGTTGGTCTATTTGAATAATGATTTTTTCTTAACAGTAATTGTGACTCACTATCCATAGTCATTCATTGATGTATACATATTTGGTCTCGAGGGTAAAAAAACATAAAACAAGAAATAAAATTTAGTGTTATTGATTCTATAATGTATTTTTCAGAAAGTTCAAGATGATGGAATTTTCCACATGCTTCTAGGGTATATTTTTCAAAATATAACCCAATTTTGCATTGCCTCCGATAAGAAAAACCCTAGTTTATGGAATTGTCAAATAAAAAAAGCTATGAGTCATGGGACTCATGGAAAGGGGGAACTCCTAGTATTAATATAATGTAAAAAAACTAATGTAATTGGTTTTCCATCAATTTGAGTCACATATTTTTAATGGTGAGTTGTAAATCATTATGCTGAGTTATTCAACTACACCTTAAAAATTGGTACATGGGAAAAAACACGAGCATGAAAATTTATTCTTATCGATTTTGGAAAGAAATTTTAGGCTACATTCTTCTAGGGTGGATTTTTCATAATTTGAACATTTAATGCAAAATATGCATTGCCTCTCAGTAAGAAAAAACCTAGTTTTAGGAAACATAAAACAAAACAATCTCTTGGAAATGACTCATGGAAGAGGATTACCCTATGTTGTAGTCCAATTTCATGAGTCTGGTAGATTTTATGGTCCATAAATTCAAGTCATGATTTTTTATTTTATGGAGAATTGTAGCTTTCTCTCCAAAGGCATTCAATGAAATATCATGAATTAGTCATGGAAGGAAAAAACGTTAGTAGAAAAATTGAGTTCTTTTATTTATAAAAAGTGTTCTTGAGAAAGGGTGTTATTATCACATCGTCCACATACTTTTAAGGAAAATTTCCAAAATTTGACCTATGAATGGAAATTTGTTATTCCTTTTTATTAAGAAAAACTCTAGGTTTGAGAATCATTGAATAAACAACACATGGGAGATGAGATCCTTTATTGATAATATGATTCCATAAGTCCAACATAATTAATGGTTCATTTATTTGAGTCTTGAATTTTATTTTATGCAAAGTTACAAATTTCCTCACAAAATATTTCAAGGACACATCATGAATTGGTCCTACAGGTTTAAAAATAATATTCAACACAAGTGAGTACAAAGAGTTAAGGTAAGTGTACTCATTTAAGGAAAACATGTGCATAGAGTCAACGAGATTTTTGTTCAACAACTCAAGCATTTAAAGAGAGGATGAACACCTTCAATAACCACTCACATAACTAGATCGAGTATAAACACACTAATGTTTTGACATGGTAAGACCCCTATGAATAAACATCCACAACCCCATCCAACATGGCCACTTGAAGAAATTTATTAATCCAAAATAAAAATATTACAAAAATATTTACAAGAGATTTTATCACAATCGATCATCAACAAATGAACCTCCATTATTTTTAAATACATATCATGGACCAATAGGGTGTTAGGACATGGGTCATTGTAGCCATTAAGGTTGAAGAGAATATCAATCTTCATATCAATCTATGTCTGAAACATATCATGACTGTTGTATTACCTAACTATAAATTCATACTAAAGAAACACACTTTTACGTAATGACACATTAGACCAAGTTGATCTTAACTAAATCCTAAGTGTCGAAATATCCTAGCATCTCCCCTTGAGAACAACTTGCGATAAGATTGAAGGATTTAGAAAGGAGAAAAAATAGGAGAATGAAGGAGGGATTAGAGCCTATCCCCCATTAATGAAAATTTCTTTAACTTCTAACATATATTGAAGTTTGGGACACTTCGCTTCTATAAGAGACTTTGTGAAAATGTCTGCAACTTGATCTTCTGAAGGGAAAAATAACACTTCAATAACTTGATCATGAATGAGCTTCCTAATGAAGTGCATGTGTATCTCAATATGATTTCTATGATAATTTTGAACTGGATATTTGGTTATCTTGATGGAACTCTAATTCTCTCACTAGAGGGTGGTTGGATGATACTACCGGAATCCAAACTATGAAAGGATCTATCGAAGCCACACAGATTCATGAATTGCATTAATTGTTGCTCAATACTTTGCTTCTGCTAAAGAAAGAGAAGCCATATGTTGTTTCTTATGGTCCCAAGTGACAGGTCCTAAGACAAGGATGAAAACATAACCTGGAATAGACTTTCGATCATTTGGATCACCTACCTAATCTGAAACAATTAAGCAACCAATAAAATATTCCCCCCTAAATTGTAATGTATCCCAAAATGAACTATATCATTGACATACTGAAGTATTATTTTAGCTACTTTCCAATGGCTTTCATGGGGTGTTTGCATATACCAACCAAAGGAAATATCGGGATGGGTATGACTCAACTATAATAGGCTATAAATTAACTAACGATACAGGGTGGAATCAATTTTGGGAGAAGTACATGTGGTAGAAAGTTTGACTCCATACTGGAAGGGAGAAGGGTATAGATTAGAATCATCCATGTGAAAGTGGAGAAGAAGGTCAAAAGAATACTTAGACTGGGAAATAAAAATTCCTTCCTTGGTTTCGATAACTTGGAGTCCAGAGAAATAGTGTAAATAACCTAAGTTGGTCATTTAAAATTTCATCTCAAGGTTAGTTTTCGCATGGTTAAAATTTGTTTGGTCACTAATAGTGACGATATCATCATGAACATAAAAAACAAGGATTATGATATGGCTTCCTACTTTCTTGGTATAGACATTAGGGTTAGAATGACATCTAGAAAAAACAATATCAAGAAGAAAGTTATCCATTTTGGCATACCAAGCTTGAGTATATTTCTTAATATGATAAAGGGATTCATTAAAGTGGAAAACAAGGCTAGATTCATTCTAGACATATGTAGGAGGTTGTTCCATGTAGATTTATTCTTGGAAATACACATGTAATAAGGTGGATTCAACATCCATCTAATGGACCTCCCATTTATCTGAGGCTGCAATGTCTAGAATAAGGCAAATGGAATTCATTTTTTCTATAGGGGAAAAGGTTTCATTATAATCAATGCCTTCAATTTGGGAGAATCCTTTGGAAATTAACTGATCCTTGTTTCTTTAAACACTTCCATCTAAAGTATACTTAGTTTTGTACACCTATTTACATCTAAAAAAAAATTCCTTTCAGAAGAGGTATAATATCCCCTGTATCATTTTCCATTAAAGAATGATACTCTTCATATATTGTTGTATCCCTATTTGGATGACATAAATATTTTGCAAATGTCTCTATATCATGAACCTTTGAAACTTGAGCCAAAATAGAAGAGGCTCACTGGAACTACAAATATGTCTAACGCTGATATGAAGGATCACCCACAATATTGTTGATTGCTTCTCATGTTGAATGGACCAATCTTGGAAACAATGGTGTTGGTGTAGGTCCATGTCCATGTTCAATGGACTCGTCTAGAGGAAGGTGGGAAGGAGGAGGTGCATTTTCATCCTCATTGTGATCACATTAAGAGGAAGTAATCATAATAGGATCAAAATATGGAAAACATGTCAGAGATGTCTCATAGAGTACTGAAGAAGGAAAAAACATTGAATTAAGCTCACAGGACAAAAGATATCCATAAAATTTAGCATCTCTTATAATAAAAATTTCATTAGAATGAGGTTGAAGAATTATGTAACCTTTGACATCTTAAGAATAACCAAAAAAATACACTTCTCACTTTTAGGCTGTAAAGATTTTCTTTTCTCATGAGGAATGTGAGGCCATGCTACACTACCAAATACACAGAAGTGACTTACATCTGGATTAATTTTATTCCATTCTCAAGTGTCATGTTTTTAAGAGCATTAATGGGAGTGTAATTTACTATGTAATTTTCCTAGTAATGTCTTCCACCCAATACATTAGACTTAATGGCTTACATTGGGTCATATGATTAGCCATTTTTTTAATGTGTAGTTCTTTTTCTCAACAACACCATTTTTATGTGGTGTATATGGAACAATGTGTTCCATTTGGATGCCTTGTGTAGTGCAGTAACTTGTAAATTTATTATTCACATATTATCCTCGATTATTTGTTCTTAACCTTTGAAGTGGATGTCGAGATTGATTTTCTACAATGGCCTTGTAGGGAAAAAAATTGTCAAAAACATTGCTCTTATGTTTTAATAATTAAAACCAAGTGCGTCTGGAAAAGACATAATGGAAAGTTAAGAAATACTTACACTCGGAAAAACAAGGAGAAGAAAGTATACTACACAATTCATTGTGAACAAGATGAAAAGTGATTGAGGTGTGTCAAGAGGCACATTTGTCAAAAATGTATTGATGATGTTTGTCGTGAAAGAAACCAAAAAAAACACTGTATCTACAATAAATAAGAGGAATATCAGTCACCATCTATTGATTACATAGTTTGTAAAATGAGCGATATTTTAAATGACCAAACCACTCATTCCAAAGTTTTATCAAGTCATCTCTATGAAAAACAAAAAATGATCGAAAATATGATGACCCAAAGTTTTCAATCATGTACAACCCAATAATATCATCAACAATTCAAGTTACAAGAACATGCTTGGGATATTTTGTATCTTTGATTACAACTTAGTGAGGTGAAAAATCTATGGTTTTACCTTCACATGAATGAGTTATTTGATATACCAATAGAAGGTTGAAGGAAATACTTGCAGAACATAATACATCATTGAAATGACCATTATCTACATGATTTCTTTCAGAACCTAAAACAATAAGAGATCTATCATCACCAACAAATATTTTCTTGGTGTTACATTCATTTAGAGAAACAAATATGGCTTTATCCTTAGCCATACGATAAGAAACTCTAGAATAAATAAGCCACTCATTAGAAGAATAAGAAGTATTTGCATTGAAGGAGAAACCAAAATAAAAAAGTTCATGTCCATGATAAGAAGAGTTAGAAGAATAAGAATCAATATTGATGTTGTGCTTCTTCATTGTTGCATGAAAGGTAGATACAAAACCAAAATATGCACTACCTAGCTTAGAAAGAATAACATATATGAATCGATCTTCCTCCTATTTTAGTTCACATTCTATAAACAAAATTCTAAGTGTTTTAAACTTAGATAAGTAATATTTAATGCAAGAAAATTCATTTGGAATTAATGTCAATAATTGATTTTCCAACTGCTAGGCTTGGATTGTTGAAAGATTAACTAATTTTTGAATGATTATTTTTCATTGAATTGTTGAAATATTGGTTGTCATTGATGTTAACCATTGAACAAGAAGTTAGGAGGGTCCATGTCAAGGTAAAGTGGTTGTAAACATAATTTAACAAGTTGCATGTCAGTTGCATGATAAAGTGTAACATCTTGCTCTGGCGCACTTACAAAACTTATTCTTTGAGGACACTTGCTCGCAAGTGATCTAGATTTTTGTGATGATCAAACACTTATCCTTGATGATTACGCGTTATGATTGATGAATAGGATGTTTTACTATTGTTGTATACAGGTGTTATTGACTCAGTTTATTTGAGTGTGCAGGGTTTTGACCATGAGGATGCAGAGGCATCGGTGGACCTCCCTTAGACTCCGGATTGAGTAAGGGAGTGGGCTATTTGGGTTGTTTCATTTACGGTGATATTTCTTTGTTTTGATGATATGCTATTGATTTTATGATATGTTGTTGACATGATCTGACGTGATGTTTGATGATGCAGACTGACGATAGCTTGCTGACCAAGACTCACATATGGATTAAAAGGGCCACACATGATTTCCAGAGAGGTTGAGGGAGAGGTGTGGACAGTAGCCCTGCCACAGCCTACTAGCACTCCCGCCATGGCTCGAACTATAGGTTAACGATTACCTAGTTCGAG
>SNQJ01S0032746.1:28369-38504 GCA_010110895.2 Picea sitchensis
TCATTCATTCTGAATGCTACATAAAGAATATAAGCCAGATGATGGAATAGAGAGACCTAGGATGTAGAGAATTAGGACATAGAGAATACAATAGATGCCCTTTCTCATCTCGATTCTATTTAATCAATATATGTAAATAGAATCTCATATACATCCAGAAAGTTGTATGCCCTGAGAGAGTCTTGTACAGTTTGGGAAGGGATTTTTATTTATTGGAATAAGAGTCTACTTCAACCAATATGCCCTTAGGCATGGCTATACATAACATAGAAATAACACTTGGAAAGGGTGAACAATTAGCTAGAGTGGTAGGTGTTGTAGCAGAACTTATCGCAAAAGAAGATCGATAGGCCACATTAAGATTACCATCTGGAGAAGTTCGTTTAATATTTGAGAACTGCTCAGCAACAATTGGACAAGTGGGTAATATAACTTCAAACAATAGAAGTTTCGGTAAAGCCGGAGCTAAACGTTGGTTGGGTAAGCGTTCTGAGGTAAGAGGAGTAGCTATGAACCTTGTAGACCATCCTCATGGAGGTGGAGAAGGAAGAACCCCAATTGGCAGGAAAAAACCCGTGACCCCCTGGGGCTATAGTGCGCTTGGAAAGAAAAGTTGGAAGAGGAATAGGTACAATGATGCTTCAATCCTTCGTCGACGTGAGTAAGAATTGTTGGATATCCATAAAAAAAAGAAGGAAAGAAAGGTAATTGATCATGGCACGTTCACTAAAAAAAATCCTTTTGTGGCTAATCATTCATTGAGGAAAATTAAAAATCTAAACATAAAGGAAGAAAAGAAGAAAATAGTGACTTTGTCTCGGGAATTTGTCATTGTACCTGCAATGATCGGTCATACAATTGTTGTTCATAATGGGAGGGAACATTTACCCATTTATGTAACATATAGTGTGGTAGACCACAAATTGGGGGAATTTGCACCTACTCTACTTTTTCAGGGACATGCGAGAAATGATAAGAAATCTCGTCGTTAATTGAGAGATACTTGTCATTCATTGGGGAGGATGGAGTCAATGGGAAATAATAGTCCAGGTCCAGAGATACGAGCTTTGGCGAGAAATATACGTATGTCTGCTCATAAAGCACGTAGAGTAATTACTCAAATTCGTGGTTGTTCATATGGACAAGCACTTTTGATATTGGAATTGATGCCTTATGGGGCTTGTTATCCCATATCACAATTAATTCATTTTGCGACGGTGAATGCAAATCACAATATGGGTTTGAACAAAGCCAATTTACTCGCCAATAGAGTCGAAGTGAATGAGGGTGTTGTTTTCAAAATGGTTCAACCTAGAGCTTAGGGACGTGGTTATCCAATACAGAAACCCACTTGTCATATGACTATTGTATTGGAGGAAATCTCCAGATCGAATGATCCGATTATGTTAATAGAATCCCAAAAAAGAGGATATGTATGGCACAAAAAATAAATCCACTTGGTTTTAGACTTGGTGTAACCCAAAATGATCGTTCCCATTGGTTCGCACAACAAATGAATTATTCCAAAGATCTCCGAGAAGATAAAAAAATATGTACTTGCATTGAAAACTATGTACAAACACATATAAAGAGCTCCTCGAATTATGGAGGAATTGCACATGTAGAGATTAGCAGAAATATCGATTTGATTCAGGTCAAAATATATATAGGATTTCCCAACTTGTTGTTAATAGAAGGTAGGGGTTTTCAAGGAATTGAAAAATTAAAAAACGATGTACTAAATATGCTCGATTTCGTGGACCGAAAACTTCACATTGCTATAGAAAAAGTTGCGAAACCCTATAGAAAACCTAATATTCTTGCGGAGTATATTTCCCTACAACTAGAGAAGAGAGTTCCATTCAAAAAAACAATGAAGAAAGCTATTGAACTGGCTGAATGGGAGGAGGTAGAAGGTATTCAGAGCCAAATTGCAGGACGTCTCGACGGAAATTAAATTGCCCGGGTCGAATGGGATAGGGGAGGTAGGGTTCCCATATAGACAATTCAGGCTAGGATTGATTATTGTTATTATCCCGTTCAAACCATCTATGGAGTTTTAAGGATCAAAATTTGGATCTTAGAAGAGTAGGAATAATGGGTCTTTTTCCTAATCTACCCGATCATGGATCATCAATTCTATCAGATCGAATAGAAATTAGGTTTACCATTTCAGAATCGTGCTATGCTTAGTGTGCGACTCGTTGGAATCGAGCCTTTCATTCTTTTCTGGAGTTATGGAGAATTCAAAATAAGAACGGATTGGTCTCTGGTATAAATAAACTAGAGACTAACTCAATGCTTCATATTAGTTATGGAGAATTCGAAATAAGAAAAGATTGGTCTCTGGTATAAATAAACTAGTGACCAAACCTCCCTCATTGCTTCACATTGCCAAGATCCAATAACTATGGGTAGATACTATCACCTTGTAAATACTTTCTTCCACGAGAAAAATAATGAGATTTTTATCTCTCGTGAAGGTGTTTGGTATCGCGGAAAAGAAAAAAAGAAGGAGAAATGAAATCCCTCACTTATCATTGTATGGTTCCATTAATTACCTGAAAAGAAAGATAAGACAAGAATCATCCCATCTCTTCAAGCAAGATTGAAGGATTCAGTTTTATGAAGGAGAAAGAGCTCGTCGATGGAAACTAAGGAAATTCATTCCGTAACAGATGAAAAGAAAGCTCCATTGCAGTGGGAAAACCTGGGCATTTAGAGAAAAGCTATGGAACGATGGAACCTACGACTGCATAAGATCATATAGGAATCTTAATCATCTTTCATTGGATAGGACATGAAATAAACCGAAAACGAATTAATCCAATTGGAGTCTATAAGTAGGTCAACTGCATGGAGCAAACATCGGAAGAGTCAATATTCGCCTGTGAAATTATTTATTAAGAGTCCATTGGCTTTTGGCAAGAGTTATCTGTCCCATATTATATCTCTATATAATAACATGCGTAATGCGTAGGGATACATGGACTCATTTATATATAACTAATAACTACAGATTGATTGTCCAATTTGACACGGATTATTCACGAGGAGCCGGATGAGAAGAAACTTCATGTCCGGTTCTGGATTAGAGATGGATCAAAATACTATTAACCATCGACTATAACCCAAAAGAACAAAATTTCGTAAACATAGGGGAAGAATGAAAGGAGCATCTTGTCGCGGCAATCGCATTTGTTTCGGTAGATTCGCTCATCAAGCACTTTGAACCTGCTTGGATCACATCTGGCAGATAGAAGCCGGACGAAGAAAGATTACTCGTTATGCCCAATGGCGGAAAAAAATATGGTTACGTATATTTCCCGACAAACCCATTACAATGAGACCTGCAGAAACACGCATGGGTTCCGGGAAAGGATCTCCCGAATATTGGGCATCCGTCATCAGACCAGGTCGAATACTTTATGAAATGGTGGAGTATCTGAAACCGTCGCTAGAGCAGCTACTAGAATAGCTGCATACAAAATGCCTATACGTACTCAATTTGTTACTACTTAACCCATACAGAATCAAAGAGCTCTTCTAGTGGAAGAAGATTATTATTGGTAAGAACTCTTCCTTTCTTTTTTTTCATGTTATCTGCCGAAGTAACAAATCTTTGGAGGAAAAATGATTCAGTCTCAAAATTATTTGAATATAGCGGATAACAGTGGAGCCCGAAAATAATGTGTATTCGAGTTCTAGGAGCAAGTAATCGTAAATGTGCTCATATAGGTGATGTTATCATTGCTATAATTAAAGAAGCAGTACCTACCATGCCCCTGGAAAAATCGGAAACGTGGTTAGAGCCGTAGTTATATGCACCTGTAAAGAATTTGAACGTGACAATTGAATGATGATACGATCTGATGACAATGCAGCAGTTGTCATTGATCAGGAAGGGAAATCCAAAAGGAACTCGAGTTTTTGGTCAGGTTGCTCAGGAATTGAGACAATTGAATTTCACGAAAATAGTTTCATTGGCTCCCGAAGCATTATAAGTACTGATAGATCTTGTAGAAATCTTCTACTGATAGTCCATCAAATGATACATGGATCAATTCATTGCATCTCAGGCATATCCCTCAAAGAAGATCGAACATGCCTTTATATCGAGACCAGGAATTCCTAAGAATCCGTTCGTCATGGGTAACGATACTATTGCAAATCTATTTACTTCTATAAGAAACGCTGACATGGTAGAAAAAGAACGGTTCGAGTAACAGCTACTAATATTACCAAGAACATTGGAAGGATTCTTTTACGAGAAGGTTTTATAGAAGATGTTAGGGAACATCAGGAAGGCCAAAAATCTTTTATCCTTGACTTTAAAACATCGGAGAAGGAAGAAAGGACATATATGACTACGTCAGAGCGTACCAGCAAATCTGGTTTGAGAATTTATTCCAATTATCGAGAAATTCCAAAGGTTCTAGGTGGAATGGGATCGTAATCTTTCTACTTCCCAAGGGATTATGACGGATCGAGAGGCTCGACAGAAAAAAATTGGATGAGAAATATTATGTTATGTATGATAATTAATCCGAATTTTGTCCAAAAATATGGATTCTGTAACATATCCCCATGGTATGAAAAGTTGGAGCAAGTTTTGTTCGAGACACCATTCATCTTCATCCAAGCACGTTAGTCAAGTTTTTTATCAAAAGAGGAGGAGATTCGATGAACAAACAGAATCCGATCCATGCGGAAGGTTTGGTTACTGAATCACTCACCAACGGTATGTTTTGAGTTCTGACAGATAATGGATGCCAGATTCTGACTCATATTTCAGGTGGGATTCGACGTAATTCCGTACGAATAATACCAGGAGATAGGGTCAAGGTCGAATTAAGTGCTAATGATTTAACCAAAGGACGTATAATATATAGACTTAGCAACAAATCTTCAAACAATTGAATCAATTTTTGAACATCTGATAGGGATCGAGAATCATAGATTCAATGGACTCTCTTTCAGCGAAAATGTAATATGAGCAAATTGAGGCCCAAATATGAAAATTCAGCTTCTATTCAGAATTTGTGGAAAATGTCGACCACTTCGTAGACGGAAACGAGTTATAATAATTTGTTCCAATCCGAGACAAAAGCAAAAACAGGGTAATCCTCTATATCAATGAACGGACTAGTGGTAAAATAGATTTCGATATGCATTTTCAAACCGGAACCCATAATGATTAATATGTCAAAACTAAAAGAAGAATTGGTTAACGTACGAATGAAAATCGAGTACTCAAAGGAGTTATTTATGTTCAAGCAAGTTTTAACAATACCATTGTTACCGTTACAGATGTACGGGGACAAGTTTTGTGGTGGTCTTCTGCCGGTGCCTGTGGATTCAAAGGTACAAGGAGACGTACACCATTTGCTGCCCAGACTGCAGTAGAAAATGTTATTCGTACATTAATGGATCGGGGTGTGGAACGAGTCGAAGCTATGATATGGGTCTGGTCGGGGGAGGATACAGCATTACGAACCATTCATAGAAGTGGCATATTATTGCCTTTTGTACGTGACGTAACCCTCTATGCCACATAATGGATGTAGACCTCCCAAAAGAGACGTGTGTAAGAATTGAATGAATTTCAAGAGAAAGAAATGATTTTATGATCTGATCAAATAATCTTGGTATGATCCGAGATGAAATCTCAGTCTCTATTCAGACACTACGATGGAAGTGCATCGAATCCAGAGCATACAGTGAGCGTCTCATTATGGCCGTTTTGTTTCTATCCCCGCTCTGCAAAGGTCGAGCTGATACAATAGGCATCGCAATGCGAAGAGTTTTACTTTGAGAAGTAGAAGGAACATGTATCACAAATGTGAAATTGGAGAACATAAAACATGAATATTCCGCGATAATAGGCATTGAAGAATCCGCACATGACATTTTGATGAATCTAAAAAGAAATTGTAATTTAGAAGTGATTCGTACGGAATACGAGGAGCTTCTATCTGTATCGTTGGACCCAGAAATGTAACTGCTCAAGATATCATATTACCACCTTCTGTGAAAACAATTGATACTACACAACATATAGCTAGACCTACTAAATCAATTACTTCTTGATATAAGATTACAAATTGAAAAAAATCATGGATATATTATACATAGTCCAAATAATTATCAGGACGGAATTTTTCCCATAGATGCTGTTTTTATGCCTGTTCGCGATGCGAATTATAGTATTCATTCCTGTGGGAGCGGAAATGAAATACGAGAAGTCCTTTCCTGGAAATATGGACGAATGGGGGGTTAACTCCTTGGGAGGCACTTTCCGAAGCTTCGAATTTTGATCGAGTTATTTTTTCCCTTCCTGCATGGAGAGGAACAAAACATCGATGGAATGAACAATAGAAAAGGGTCTAATATGCCTCCCTTCCCTTCGCAACGTATTGACTGATGAATGGGGAAACGAAAGAAAAAAAAATTGGATTTCAACATATTTTCATTGACCACTTAGAGTTACCCCCCAGAGTCTATAACTGCCCCAGAAGAGCCAATATACATACATTATCGGACCTCTTTAAATTACAGTCGAGAAGATCTAATGAGAATTGAACGCTTCGGAAGGAATCTGTCGAACAGGTATTTGAAATTCTACGAAAACGTTTTGCAAATTGATCCACCCAGGAATTAGCTTCGGGTTCATTAAATGGTTGGTTTCATCTCATTGAATATTCCAAAGAAATCTCTGACAAGATGGGTATATCTAGGGAGATATAATTTGTCTTGAAGCAACTACTCTCTAGATATATGAATAAAAAATTGAAAGATTTTTATATCCGACAGTTGGACGTTCTGGAAAAGACCTAAAGTTAAAGATCATCAATAGGTAACGCTGCCCCCAATGCCTAACCAAAGGGATACTACAGTACCGATCAAGGATACTTTTGTAGCTACTGGACGACGAAATGGATTCTGAAATTGATTCACATTCTCTAGAAAAGGCACTATCAATGATCCCGCAGGTACTGAGGCCATTAAAAGGACACCTAATAATTTGTTAGGTACTGTACGAAGCATTTGGAATACAGGGAAAAGATACCATTCAAGCAATATCTCCAAAGGAGTTGAAAATGGATTTGTTGGTTCACCAATCATTGATGGTTCTAGAACTGCTAAACCTATTGTACATGCAATAGTACCTAAAATTACTACTGGAAAAAATATATGAAAGACTTCATTGGGCCATGGGCTCTCCACAATTATGTCCCATACCTTTTAGCTAATTTTAGCCCTAACATATGATCATTCAGGGTCAGGGTTTCTTTGTTATTGATAAGTAGATTCTCTATGGATCTATCCCCCGAAAGAACTGGACATGCCACCTTTAATCATCCGGCTCGAACAATAACTGAGGGAGTATATATCACTTCTTTTCCCGTGATGCAAGATGGATTGTAAGAATAGGAACTAATAATGTCTAAGTGATCATCCATCATTGGTAAATTGATTATTCCAGTTTAATGCTCATACCCAAGTAAGCTCTCACAAATTCGATCATGATCGATATGTCTTTTGGACCATCTTAGTCCTTGTAATTTGTGTTTATCATCACGAATAGACCTAAAAGTTTTTTCGCATACAAGGAATTGACTTGTTATTGATCCGGCCCTCTCCTTCCTTAGATCCCTTCTTTAATTCCGATAGTTTTTCCATCGAAATGGATGCAAGGGAAATGGATGCATTTTCAAACTATGAAAAGGATAAGTAAAGTCATATGGTCCAATTATTAATTATAAGGAAAATAAATAATACCCCATTGACCGGATCTTACGGAGCCCTTCCGGATCCGGATTCGATCATAGAAAGACTTCCTTGGAACGGAACAAACTGACCGATGCCTTCCACCCAGGTGTTAAACTTCCTATTTCTGATAAGGAATTGGGACAGAGACACATTACATTTCATCAGAAATATTGATGTGGTAGATCGGAGAAAGTATCTGCATTGCCTAATCAATAGTTCAAGTCACACACCCCCATAATCCATCTTCCGTCTGAAAATCTACTCCAATTATTTGTTTGTATTGGATGAATAATACCCAAAATCGAAAGGAGAAACTGAGGACCGATATTTTCTATTTTCATGGATATTTATTTCATAATAAATATTCCTGGCGTGATGAGATATTACCGTTGTTACCCAGAACAATAAGTTATGAATAGCTATTTTCAATCTATCTTTGCTCCTATAAAGGACCTGGAATACCCTGCTTACGGACCATTAGAAAGTGCATTGGAATTCGGAGGATCACGAGTCTTGGGGGTGAATGAATTTTGACACTAGAAACCCCGAATCCCGACATTGAACCAAGGATTGGCATTTCGCTAATGCAGGTTTCTGGAGATTTCTCATTTGTGGGAGATTAACCCCAAAATTTTTAAATTACAATAGTGGGTGTGTTACAGGCATAAATACAACAGTAAGAAGGGGTAATATGAAAGTGTGTAAACTATAAGAACGAGTCAAGGTAGATTGACCCATGCTAACACTTCCGTGTAATAACTCTACCAAAGGAGATCCTATTACAGGAATAGCCTCAGACACACCAGTCACAATTTTCACTGCCGAATAACCAATTTGATCCTAGGGCAAAGAATAACCAGTTACACCGAAAGATATGGTTAGCACAACCAAAATTACACCCGTGACCCAAGTTAATTCATGAGTTTTTTTGAATCCACCTGTGAGATAAACACAGAATACGTGCAGGATCATCATTAGAACCATCATACTTTCCGACCATCGATGGATGGATTGGATTAACTAACCAAAGTTCACTTCAGTCATTAGGTATTGAACAGAGGCAAAAGCTTTTGTAATGGTCGGACGATAGTAAAAAGTCATAGCAGAACCAGTAGCTACTTGTACTAAAAAACAGGTAAGTGTGATCCCCCCTAGACAATAAAATATATTCACATGAGGAGGAACATATTTATTGGTGATATCATCTGCAATCGCCTGAATCTCGAGATTCTCTTCGAATCGATCATATACTTTATTGAGATAGGTAAACTTAAATTCCCCCTCTGAAAACTGTACATGAGAATTTCCCTTCATACAGATTGAACAAGAACACACAAATGCTTTTGGACATGAATATATCAATTGGGAAAATATTGAGATACTTGATGGTTCGTTGCCTGACCGGCTGGGGAAATGAGGATTATTCGAAAAAATCCAGCATTTCTATTGGAAGACTTCTATAGTGCCAAAATTTCAAATAGTGCCAAAATTTAAAGTCGGCTCATCCCTATGATAAATCACTATAGTCCCTTTGAACGATCTTTTACCCTATTCGTGTGATATAAGTTCCCTAGAAAAGAACTAATATAGACGATTGATAGGAATTGTCTTGTCGAGATCTCAATAGATGAATCAATCCAAACCTAAGATTTAAATTATACCCCGATGATTTTATCAAATCCCCAAAAGGTTCCTCGGGTAATAACCTTTTCATTTTCGCTCATCCGACGAAATATGCTAACTAAGAGAAATCAGATATTATATCATTATTTGGTCATAATCAACATAATTATGAGAGGGGATAGATCCTTCGATTTTTTTATAGGAAATACCTCTTTCAAATTATTTATTGGAAGCCTGGTTACGAGGAAATAATAGGTACAAACCATAGTTAAGATCTTCCTGGAACATATCTATGATAGACCTCATGCTCTAGAGATTCAATATTCTATCAATTAAATATCCAACGAGGTAGGACCATATTTATGAAGATAACAGATCAGTCTTTTGTACTATTAATATGGATCGATTTCAACAAGTCGCACACCCATATTCCAAAAATCCTTAGAGAAAAGTAATTACACGATCAAACTATTGGAACAAGATAAGCTAAAAAATAAAAGCCCCTATTTGGTTTGGGTTTGGATCCCTCGGTTCTTTTTTTTGTTTGTTAAAGAGCTAAGCTCGCTGAGCGGATTTTGGAGTTCCTCTAGCCCCAACTAACCGGGATCCCATCCAATAAAACAGAAGAATTATAAATCTCCAAGATAATAGATAGGAATACTGCAAATAGAGCCATTGTAAAACCCATAAGAGGAGTAGTTCCCCATCCAGGAGCTACTTTACCATAGTCCGAATTAAG
>SNQJ01S0032746.1:38514-58099 GCA_010110895.2 Picea sitchensis
CTCTCTTTCCTCCTTTTTTAGGGAGGTGGTAACTGTTCATAGCTATTACTTTAACATCGAATAAATGTTCAATCCAATTTTTCATCTTTGTTTTGTTCAATTGCGAATCGACGTTAAAAGTATATTGATTCCTTTCTAATAGATGAATACTTTTCTCCCTAATTATTGGATATTTCACTTCATCCATCAATTTTTATCCCTCCTTTCGTTTTTTCTCTTTTTTTCCCTTGTAGCTATTATTATAGTTGATCATATACCAATTAAATTATACAGATATATCATAGGTTAGGTATGGAAGTTATGCATGAACATAATGCTCATAACTTTCCTCTGGATCTAGCTATTGTTGAATCTATTTCAATAGGTGGATAATAAAGACTCTGATGGATTGTTATCGTGTATTGCTTAACTGAACAATCCCAAACCTTTCATTTTATTGAAAGGTTTGTTATTCTTCAAATGTTTGTTGTTATTCTTCATCCTTCTTCCCATTCCATAAATAATGGATATGTGCAATTATCCTGCATCCAGCAAGAATTGAACCCCGCGAGTTCACCAATTATGAGTTGGGCGCTTTAACCATTCAACCATGGATGTTGAATAAAGATCATCAACATATTCATTCTATAATATTAGTATAGACTCAGATCTGAAATTGGGTAGTTCGGGACCCAATCACATTCTTTCTCTCGTACTTGATTCATGTCAAGTATTACCAATAGACATTCGAATCAAATTTCATTGAATGAATTTGATAATAATCCATGGACGAAACGAACAATTATATGTGAATCCATTATAATTTATTGTATTGATTATTCAGTCCTTTGGTCATCCACTCATGGTGGATGGGAGAATGATGAAGAATTTGATGGAAAAATGTAAGAATTTGATCTATTTCAAAGGAGTAAATTCATGTTCCTATTTCCCGAATAGAATACTTTATGGTTGGATATCTTCATTAATATCTAGCCTCATTCCTACCTATTCTTGCATCCTTTATTTCTAGATCTTTGGCCCCCATTGGTAAAGAACCGGACTACTAGTTACAAGTCAAGTATCGAACCAATGGGATATACTTTGATCCGATCTAGGATCATTATATGTTCACTTCAGTTGTTGTTGTTCCTGATGTTGGAACAGTCTCCCTTTATTTATGGGCTATGAGTTCTAGTATAAAGGGTATATCTGTATTTATAAGATCTTCAATTCTCGTGCTTATTTTCATCGTTGGTTCTGTGGCAAAAAGGAACATTGGAATGTTTCTCAGTTTTCGAGTATTCCGGGGGAGAGGGAGGAAGGAAGTACAAAATGACATAAAACCAATGATGAATCCTATAGAGTTACCTTTACTCAATCAAACAATTTCGAATCCAGGTATTTCAACTACCCCAAACGATCCATCAAATGAATTGGGCTAGACTCTCCGGTCTATGGCCGCTCCTTTACAGTACATGGTTCCATCGAATTCGCTTCATTAATAGGTTCGCGATTCGAGGGGGAAAGAAAATGACATAAAGCCAAACAAGATGAACTCTATAGATCTTTACTCAATCAAACAATCCGAATCCAGGTATTTTCAATTCCGCAAACGATCTGTCGAACGAATTGGGCCAGACTCTCCGGTCTATGGCCGCTCCCTATGGTATCGTGGTTCCATCGAACAGCGACCTATTAATAGGTTCGCGATTCGACTCAGATCGTTACGGTCCGGTACCAAAATATGTAGTTCCCATGGAAACTACATATTTTAGTTCGGGCATTTGTTCGTATAATAAATCTCCTTCTGTAGTGAGATTTATTATACGAACAAAAGCCCGAACCAAAATATGTAGTTACATGGGAACATGTACTATCACAGAGGAATGTTTGTTACAGATTCTTATAGTACCGTTAGCGGAGTAGAAAAGTTAATTCCAGTGGATGTCTATTCGCCAGGTTACCCACCTGAACCAGAGTCTATTATAGATACTACAATGAAACTTCGTGAAAGAAAAAGAGAGCTCCAACAAGGAAAGAATACAAGCCAATGAGAACCATAGGTTTCATCATGTTAGATTCAGTATTCATACTGGGAACTATGATCAAAAGTTATTACATCAATATTTTGAACCTCAATTCGAATCTACTTTCGAAATATCCTCTGAAATGTTTAGATCTACTTCAACCCTTCAATTCTATTTAATAATACATCCCATTTCGATTCGGACAGAATGGGATGAATAGATTCTGACTAGTATCAGAGCCTCTTATCCATTCAATTCTTCCATATCTGGTAATATGGAAGAGGGATGGATTAACGAATCAAAATATTTGATTGACGCATCGATAATGATATATCGTGAACATGATATACGATAACCAAAAGGAAGATTCGATTGATTTTATACTAGAGCTTATAATAGATTCTATTCCCACCGTAAAATCTTGCCCTCTGAGTTCTCGATCATACCTTTTTATATGTACGGGAGTATCGAGATTCAATTGGAATGGACAGGGAGGGACAATATAAGCAAAGAAGAGAAGAATAGATTGATTCATCTATCTATTTTGATCAGGGTGTCTCCGTATGTACATATACATATGTATCTGTCAATATCCATGTATATGGATACATGGATATTGACATCTTGCCATGAACCAGATTTGAACTGGTGGCATGAGGATTTTCAGTACTCTTCTCTACCAACTGAGCTATCCCGATTCTTCCCTGTGGATCATCTAGGAATAGGGTTTTCACTTGTGTCAACTAAAAATAAGGAAAAAACTATTTTTCCAGTTTTGAGAATGATCTTTCTTATTTTCAATCTGGAAGTCACTAATATGAGAAAAAATGGACTGCAAATGAATAATTTCCAAATGATTTCATCTATGTGGATCATCTATCACATAATGAATTGATAATATTATCAACTTATTATCTAATCAACTCAACTTGTCATAAAATGGATGGACAGATTCATGTTCTAATTTCTTCTATTCATGAAGAAATAAAATAGTGAGGTAAAAGAATCGAGAAGTGAGAATGCATTCGAACTAATGGAATTGGAGAAAATAGATCAGTCATTCGGGAACAAACCTAGGTGGGGATAGAGGGACTTGAACCCTCACGGTTTATAAAGCCAACAGATTTTCCTCCTACTACAATTTTCATTGTTGTTGACATTGACACGTAGAATTGGACTCTATCTTTATTCTCGTCCAACCATTTATTCCAAAAAATGATTCAATTCTCTATCTAAAGTAGAGAAGTTCATAATTGTATTACTTAATGTCAAATCAATACTTCAACTCGAATCTAGCATCTATCTTACGATTAGATGCTTGGAACGATTCAAATTTTGATCGCGAGTTTTGTCTGATGTTATATCACATTCCCACTTTTTAGGTGTAAATAGAGTGTTCTATAAATACAGTATTCGACCAAATGAGATTCATTCGTTAGAATAGCTTCCATTGAGTCTCTACACCTATCCCCTTCCTATCTTAGGAGAAGAAAAGAAGAAACTATTGTCTCCATGAACCGGATTTGGCTCAGGATTACCCATTCAAAATATCCCAGGGTTCCCTGGATTTGGAAGCTATCACTTGGTAGGTTTCCATACCAAGGCTCAAGCAAATTATAAAGTCAATGATTTTCTCCTCCTAATCAGTATTCTTTGCAATTGTTGTTGACATTGACACGTAGATTGGACTCTATCTTTATTCTCATTCAACCATTTATTCCAAAAAATTGATTCAATTCTCTATCTAGAGTAGAGTAGTTCATAATTGGATTACTTAATGTCAATCAGTACTTCAACTCGAATCTGCATCTATCTTACGAATAGATGATTGGAACGATCTGCTTTCTGATCGCGAGTTTTGTCGGATGTTATATCACATTCCCACTTTTAGGTGTAAATAGAGCATTCTATAAATACAATATTGGACAAAATGAGATTCATTCGTTAGAATGGTTTCCATTGAGTATATATATATATATATATATATATATAGGATTGAGAAAGACAGTACCTATGTAGGGATACCTGCAGACCTCTTGGATAAAGCTAAAAATATTTAATCACTCAAACTAACCCATCAAGGTACAACTTGAGAGTATCTATCTATATATATATATATATAGATATATATATATATAGGGACATTGAGCAAGATACACGATGTAGGGATGTACCCAGAGACCTCTTGGATAAAGCTAAAAATATTTAATCACTCAAACTAACCCATCAAGGTACAACTTTAGGGCTCTAGTCGGTTAAGAACATGTGTTTCTTCTCAAGAGGTCACAAGTTCAAATCCATAGGGGGTAGAGTATGTATACCTCTTTAGACTTTACCAGTCAAATCCCTATGGGGAGGTTAAGAACAAGAGGGTGTCCCTTGTCCCAAACAAGGGGGGTCTCATACACCAATTTGGTGTTTGTCTTAGTCGTGGCCCTCTAATTAGATTATATATATATATATATATATATATATATATTCTCAAATAAAATAAGACCTATCATAAACCCAATGGTCAACTTACATTAAGGACAACCGTCACTTGTTACTATCTGTCAATGCACATTGACTCATCACCATTATTTGAGGAAAACCACACCACCTAAAATAATTTGTTGGTGGTTTGTAAGGGGGTAATCTTTCACTCTTTATAGATGCCTTTGGGTCTTGGACAATTAACTTGTTTCCTTAGGTCCCGCAGGAAGACAAGCTCTTAGCAAATCAAAAGTAGTTTTAGGTATTACTCCAAGATAAAAAGATTGTTTTAGCCTAAATAAGATTTGCAAAGAAAGCCAAGATTCTGTATTGCTATCACCAAGGCTATAAATGGGGTCATGTGATTTCAACCGACATTCAAATTCTTAGCTCCATATACATGAAACCAGATACTACCTTGGATTGCAATTTAACTTCTTGCCCATAAGGCTAAATTAATATTTATATGAATATGGAGTAATCTAATTCATTTTATTTTCAAATTTATATAATAAAATTATCAAACTTCATATATATATTACCTGCCCTAGTTAGAATCCTATTTAACACGGACATGTGGATTATGGATTTGTGTAAATGAAAACCGGGTTATAGTGGTAGCCCAAAGGATTTGACTAAAAAATAAAATCTAAAAAGCAAAATTGTAAAACAATTTCAATATATATATATATATATATATATATATATATATATATATATATATATATATATATATATATATATAGAGATATATATATATATATATATATATATATATATATATATATATATATATATATAAGAAAAAAAAACTCTTATATTCATATCTAAATATACATGTTCCACATCATTAAAAATCATGCCTTTACAGACTTCCCATCCAAACTTTCTGACATTCTACAAAAAAGGATGATTTCCTATATTGTCTATTTTAGCTAGTATACTTTTCTTATTACATCTAGTACAAGACACTTCTCGGGGGCGACTATAAAGTCGTCTTCACAGGCGGAACTCCATAGCTTCTGTTTATGTTCTATAAAAAAACTCATAGTAACCAAAGAGGTTGTTAGAAATAAAAGGTGTGCTCATTTAACCATAGACAATATAGCAATATTGTCACCCAACCATAGGACGAAGCCACCCACGAGCACCTTAACCTTGACAGAGAGAATAATTCCAGAAGCAAACCCTAGAATCAAATAGCCAATCAACGTAGCATACCTCTCTCCAGGGATAACACACCAAGTAATAATAACCAAAGGCCAAGCAGAAAGTCCAAACCATAGCCAAGAGAAAGTCGAAGCCAAAACCGAAATTTTCCAGTTGCAACAGCTATAGTTGCAGCTGCAGCTCCTCTCCAAACTTGCGCACCACTAGCCTTATGCAGTTGTGAGAAGTGATGTGACAAATGAGCTCTAGCACCCTGTTATTTATAATCTTCCAAGTGACCTAACTAGGTCGACCTCTACTTCTGGAGGCTAATAACTCAATAATAAATATTCTCTTGAGCTGACTTGTCTCCTAGGGTTATTATCCAATGTTTTAGGGTTTCTCTTGCTTCCTGGAATATTCTATTCTTGTCAGGGTTACACGTGGAGGTTAATACCTCCCACAACTACCATAATATCAACACTCCCTCCTAGCTAGAGAGGTATTGAAAGCAATGGTCTTGAGCACAAACATACCATTCAACTGATAGCATCATCATAGACATACAGGATATCTCATGATTAGATCACGAGCACCATCATCACTATCAATATCATTTGATAGCATCAACTGCATCATCTCTCAAATCCATACTACATTTGAGTAATCAGGCATGATGTTGAATAAGTCACTGACTCCACAGAGTGATACAATGTAACAACCTTGTTTCCCCCAACTTGTAATTAATCGTTAATTGTAATTATCATGCTATGGCATGAGAACAATGTAAATGTATTATTGATTAAACTGCTAATGACTGACTGTGGGGGTGAAGCCTTGAAGTATTGGCCATGATATCACTAGAGGAAAGAGTGAGGAAAACTATGGAGAAGGTTCATTATGGGTATGACCCCAAATTTCCCCTGGTGGAAATAACATACCCTCTTTGAATCCCAAGGAGAGAAATCAGTTAATGAAGGAAAGGACTGGTGGTTGAACCATCAACCACCCCCATGAATGTAAGTATGGTTTTACTGAATAATGTCAGCCTGAAGTACCACTAGGTCGGGCAGACCAGGCGGACCTAAGTTTCCTTCTGACAGAAGGAACCGAATAGGAATGATAGCCTTCTCAAGGAAGGATGTGTGTGCAAGGCACATAAGGGAATAAAGAGATAGAGAAGAGAATGCGTGGAGCTCTCTAGTGGATGAACAAGCGGAAGATTGTGAGCTTGATGCTGAGAAAGCATCTGATAAACCTCGCCGAGGCCATGACAGAGAAAGAGATATCTGAGAGTTTGCAGAGAATAGAACCTGAGCATAAGCTGAGATAAAGAAATAATCCCTGAGAAACAACGAGAGTTCCCTGGTGATATCATGTCTTGGCACAGGGGTGGCCAGAGCGCTAAGAATGAATGCCTCTGAGCCCATGGTTGGGTGGAAAGGTGAACACCCACAGTCAGTCGGTTGGTGACCAACTGTAATAGATAAGTGTTTTTATGCCCTGTATGCTAGAATTGAAATGCATAATTTGATTATTTGTAGACATGATAAGTGTGCCTTGCCTGAAATTGGTTATAATAGTATTTACTATCCTTCTATAAAATATTGTGTTTGAACGGTTGTAAGGCAATAATATTGGCCTCTAGTCCAGTCGAAAAACCTTCGAGGTGTTTTCCCTGGGGAGCCGCCCCACAGTTCCAGATTTGGAGCATACTTCTTGAGACTGTCACAGTCTCGTTAATTCTACGAGATTTCCTCGCCTTGTTTTAGAACTTAAAGTTCTGCGAATTTGGAGGGCACTTCCTTCAACCCAGTAGCCTAAGAGACCACAGGCTCATGCCCACAACCTTAACCAAATCTTGGCTAAGAGTAAAGCTTACAGTCCAAGATTCCTTAGAGGATCCATATGACCAGGGTCTAGGAACCTTGAGCTAGTCTGAACGGAGCTAGCTCTTATTGGCTTTGGAGATCCAGGAGCTTGAAGCTCCGAGATGTTATACTTCATAACTGCTGAAACTCTTGAACGTCGGAGTCGCGGAATGTCGTGAGTCATTGATCTGGGGAGTCCATTGGGGACCCCTTCTTGATCGTCTGATCAAGCAGGGGGGGTTTCGCATATGGAACTTCGTCGAAGTCCTGAAGTAATGAGAGTCGTAGATATACAGATATACATGGCAGGATCCCGACCGTGAAATCTGAAGGATGTTAAAAGGTTGTCAGTCTGGTGTGATGTGGAAAACCGACATCACCAGGGTCACGTGGACCCACAATCAACATGCTACGTGTCGCTAGGATATGTACGTTGTGCAAACCCCTTATGCCTATTAGAGTGTGACATGTGTCACCCCCTGATGAGGGAACGTGTCACCCCTGACCCTCACCACGTGTCAGCCTCTGGTACATGCCCACTTGGCCAAGGTGGTTAGGGATATAACCAAGACTCCGGGAGTCCGAGACTTTGAGACTTCGGAGGGTTTGGGGTGTAGTATCGCAGAGAGACCAAAAGGCCCAAAAACCGGTGCTACGTGGCAGCACTTCGAAACTCTGGGAGTTCGGGACTCCAAAGGATTTGCGTGCAGAGCAGAAAAGAGGTGTTCATCGCCGAAGTGTCGAATGTTGAACTCTCCCCTCGCTTAAGTGTTCAATGGGGAATGAGCCCCGCCATCGTATCAAATGGTGGATGGACTCCCCACCATGGATGTAAGAACTTAGAGACGACACGTATGAGGAGGATCCACATGGGCGTCGCGTGGCCTTTGGCCAATGAGGCTCGCAAATCTTCGGAAGGGTATAACTTCTGATCCAGAGCTCAGTTTTGAGTGTGGAGACAGTGGTTGGAGAGACCTGGATGAGAAGAATGTGATAGAGACCTCGAAAGGAGGGTTTGATTAATTAAGGAAAGACGAAGTTATGATGCCCCACCCCTTAAAAGAGTATTTAGGGGTTGGGTGTGTTATAAATTGGTATCAGAGCACGGTAACAACACTTGGCCTGCTTTGACTCATGCACGAGTCGTAGACAGATATTTTTGGAGGACTTTAAGGGGTAACACCCTATCTTACCTCATTCCTAAGAGGCTTATCAAACCTCTACCAAAGGAAGGAATGAAACATGCTATTGTTTATGGATGTTTTGGAAATATGCACCGTGTGTTGCTAGCGTTTCCAAATAAAGACGTTGACTTCGCTGTGCAATTGTATGTGTTGTTGTACAATCATGAGATTAGGTTGCCAAGGTTAAGATGAGCTTATTCAAAGGCAAATTATACCTTTGGGAGATTTTTTATTATGTGCATTGAATCCATGAGGAGAAGGACTGTCGATTGGAACTCTTTTTTTGTTTTCAAATTTTTACAACATAAATCTTAGCGTGATGACAACAACAGAAGGATTAGATTTGTTGACTTGTTGGATTAATGGATGTTCCTACAGAAGTAGGAATGTGTTGATAAACGCTTGGAATAAGACATGAACGTGAATGGTTGATGATGGCAGGGTCTTGTCAAGGGAAGCTTAAGCCCGAAGAATGGATAAATTGGTGTTCGTAATACTGCCTCTAAGCATGGGCAGTTGAAGCATCTGACATTTATGATGGTTGTTTGTATAAAAGACTAAACCCTATGTATATAACTCCTCATTACCAGAGGACTGATAAAACTATGTAGGGTCAGTTTGCTTGACCTATAATGGTTGAAACCTGCAGTAGGGATAATCTATTTAAGTGAGATAAAGGGGAGTCCTTTGAGACTATTGCTAATTCCCATAAAGGGAAAAAATGTGAAATGGGTATATAACCCAGATTATGAGCTCATCACTGTATGAAATAGGTATTGGCATGAGTACTTGTCTAGACATGAAAATGCAAGATGAGAACATGTTGTGATGAATATGATGATGGCTACCTGAATGTAACATGCTAATAGACTCAATTAAACCTATAGTTAGTGGTAGTGTAATACCTATTGTTGGTCTGTATTGGTCAATAATAACCTGATAATAGTAAGGGAGTTAACAACTTGAATGGAAATGGTTGTTGGGGTAACCTAGTAAGCAAGTAAAAAGGATTTCCTTGATTGAAAGGGTCTACTGACCAAGCCCAGTTGGAAGCCAAATTGATTTATTTCGTTACCTTGGGCATGGTTATAATTGCCCATATTGTATTTATAAGTTGGGTAATGTTCCATGGAGGATGAGGCAAGAGTGTTTTCTTACTAACTGTTATCGTATAGAAAAGGGAACATAGTTATGACTATGTCTAATTCAACTTCCATGTGGATGTCATGTGAATGAGTGCAAGCTCACAACTGAGAGGGAAGCTTAGCGTTGAGTGTCCCTATGAGGCTTGTCATAAGGATGGAAGCAATATCCTTGGAGGAGGATCCAGAAGTTTGATAGGTCCATGTGCATGTATGACATGAAAAGGGGTGCAAGCAATGAGCTTGCATGATGAATGTTTGGCTAGGTTTGTATATGTTTGAATATATCGGTTAATGCATTGTGAGGCTTCTTGAAATGAAGACTGATAGTAATACCAATTAGGTATGAAAGATATTAAATGTGCAAGTGATGTGCATGCATGGTGTAAGGATATATGTATACTAAAGGCACAATATGGTTGCCTTGATGAGTGATATGTAAGGCAGGAATTGCACTTGCCAAGATTAAGTGAATACCATGGATGCATGGTTGAATCCATTTTGAAGAGTCATGAAAGTTTTGTTTTGAATGATAGCTTAAGGGGAATGCACTCCATTCCCTTAGGAAAGACTAGTATAAATAGATGAAAGAGTAAACAAGCAAGGATGCTCTATTGTCATGATAAGAGGCAAATGATTATGCCTTTGAGGATTGCATGAGAATGATTTTGAACAATCACGAGTGACTAATTTAAAGTAGAGATGTATGTAGGTTGTGAAAAATACCCATGGCAGCTACACACAGGCTTTTGATTATGCATATGGTTAAATACATCATGGATGTAAGTTAACAAAAACCAAAATATGGGTGGATACATAATTTGGATGCATGACAAAGATGCACGTTTATATTCCTTATGGAATATTTGGTACCTAGTTGAAGCTAACTCAAGGTTGAGGCTATCACAGATAATGAAGGATATGCAATAAGGAAGTTGCATGCCGAAGGAGTTCCCTATGGAGGAACTGTGTGAAGACTCTGCCAGGAGGACAGAGTCACAACCTTAATAACTGTCGAGAATTAAGCAGTGAGCTACAAGCTTATATATATATAAGAATCTTGGATTACATTTTGAAAACATCATATAATGAATGGAAGACTAATAAATGAATAAATGAGTATGCTTGATTGAATAGGCTTGGTTGAAGCCATGTTAAGAAAAGGAAGTGAGGCCTTAGAGATAACTCAACTGGTTGAAAAGTCCCAGGCAGTGTAGAACGGATTGGAAGAAGGGGAGAGCCCTCATTTATTTTCTCGTCGATTATTATGTTTTCTCTGGGATGAGAAAGTTGGTACCCTCGTGAAAGTAAATGTTTTGACACCATAATGATGATGTTCGTATTGTTTTTGAAATAATCGAGATTTGTTTGTGTTGCACTCATGAAAACATTAAGGATAATGTGATGAAGTGCATGAAGATATGCTAGTACATGTCTTAAAATGTTTTATTGTCTTGATGTTATGCACGAAATTTTTGAAAGGCAGTTGTATGCAATGGATACCCAAGTAGAGTATGATTAAGGAAGAAAACCCTGATCAAATAAGGTTAATCAAGAACCTGACAGAGGAGATGAATGCGAGCCATTCATCGGAAGGAAAATCGATCTCAGTCGTCAAATCGACTTCAATATCCACTGGAGTTAACGGATCAAACACAAGTTGTTCTATTAGATCGACAGTCGGGGATCATTGTGGAACACAAAGGTGAAATTAACGGACGTGCCAGTTCACAATCCACAATCAATCAACACCGTTGATCTCGTCAGGGTGGATGATCAACGACCACGATTAAAAGAGTCGGGCAAGCACTTTTCATATTGCGGAGATTGAACTCTCCAATAAAGAATGAGCATATTGGGATTTCGCAATCTCTATGAACTGTCGATCTGTGAACGATCGATGGGTGAACCTGTAAGGAACCCACATGTTAATGTCGCATAAACTCATATTGTGATTGGGTTCTGTTGTTGAATTTAGCAAATCAAAGCTCTATTCTCAATCTAAATTCTATGTCAAACACTTATGTGTTGAAATTATTATTATCTGGAAATCGTGTGGTTTAAAATCGATCAAGGGCTAATATCGACAACCCACGATCATTGTCGAGATTGCATATGCACACGGGTTAATGTCGAGACCTGTACCCATAACTTAAACTCAATGTAGTATTGTTTGAGTTTGGGATCCAATCGTAGATCGGACGACCCATATTCATTGCGGAGATCGGGAAGAGAGTTAAACCATGAGCTAGTCGAGGTTATGAAATCCCTTGCAATTGTTGGATCTGGCGAAGGACAGACCTACACCATTGAATTGTAGACAAGGGATTAAGCCAAGATCATAGCACCTGGACATAGGAGGAAAAAGGATAGCGCTTGAAAAGAATAGAGTCGAGGTCACAACTCTCGGTTGCATGGAGAGAAAACGGAGTTCCTCCGAGCCAGTCAAGGAATATAGAGTTTAGCACTCTGCGTTAGACTGTGGTCATGGGGACTGGTTCTATGGGAATAAAGGCGCTCATAGTTAGCACATTGCATGGAATTGCTTCGAGGAAATGCATGTTTGCATAAAACAAAGACAATGGACCTTCCATTGAGGAAGAAGGACCTTCCAAAAATCTTACTTACATTGTATGGGTGTCAAAGGAAAATGAATTTGGGTGGCCATGAGTGTGGGTACCTTGGTAACTAACAAGGAAAGAATGCTTGGGTGCATTCAAGATAAACTTATAGTTTCATATGTGTCGACTTCGGATCATGATCAACATGTAGCAGGAAGCACAATCCGGCTGCAATAATGAACAAGAATGAATAAGCCATGTGGTGAAGAGGTTGGCTAAGCTCCAACACACCATGGAAGAGTGCTTGGCATAAAGTGTGGAAAACTTGAAATCAATGCAAGGGTTCATTGGGTATGAATGTGGCCACGAATGTTGGCACATTCATTAAAGTCAATTGATATCTGAATTACATTTTGAAAAGTTTGGTAGGCTGAAATGATGCATAGGTAAGGGATGATTTTTCCTTCCATGTTTATATAGATGTGATGCAACTGTTAGAATGCACAAGTTAAGAAAGGTTGTGATGACATTTTAAATGTGTTGATAATATATACATATATATACATGAGAAACTAACAATTTGTTTGGCTGTGTAAAGAATGAATTGCAGGAAGAAAGAGTCTTGGATATCACAATGTTGTAAGCCCATAAGGAAGATTGATTGCCTGTTGAGCTAAAATGTTATGGGGAGGAAAGTCCCATGCTTGTGAATTTGTTCCCTATGTAGAAAAAATATGAAGAGCAAACTGTGGAATCTGGAAATCCGTGGGTGATAGATTTACAAGAAAATTTTGAATCAAAAAAATATGATGATGTATCATGAATTTTTGTATACATGTGATGCAGGTGAGATGACAAGATCTTTCCAGAAAGGACAGATGAAAGCTGTCAAGCTGAAAAGCATGAAAAATGGCTACTGTTGAGCCATGAGAACCCTGTGGTAAACCATGATCGCCTGGAATATGTTCTGTTGAGGTAACACAAGCCGGAGGGATGCCTCGACTGTAAGGCTCGATAAAGTCTCTGGAATTCTTCCCATGCGAGAAAACCTTGGCAAGGCGAGATGGATCACTCGAGGGACTGTATAACAAAGAAGGGGATGCCTTAGCCTGGGCTTAGAGGGTGAGTGACCGCAAGGAAGAGGATACTCTAATAGTTCTTGTAAACTATTGATTGGGATCATGCACACAATGGGTATGTCTAGGAAAAACAGTGAACCTGGATAACAAGACAACCATGTGGATACAAATCCACCAATTACACAGATAAGTATTGTGCTAGATTATGAAATTTTCCTAGAATTTTATGCAATAGTAAAATGTTTTTGCATAAGACTATGATTAATGTGCTTTTTTTCAGAGAATTATTGAAGGCAGGTGATGAAGGTTAAAAGTATGAAAAGGGACTTGACCAAGAAAGAAGGTCAAGACTTCTAAATCGGCTGAATGAGAAAGGCATGACAGGTGTTACTAAGAAAGAACACTGAGGACAGTGTTACTTTTAAGGAGGAGGGGATTGTAACACCCATGTTTCCCCCAGCTTGTAATTAATTGATAATTGTAATTACCATGCTATGGCATGAGAACGATGTAAATGTATTATTGATTAAACTGCCAATGACTAACTGTGGGGGTGAAGACTTGAAGTACTAGCCATGATATCACTAGAGGAAAGAGTGAGGAAAACTATGGAGAAGGTTCATTATGGGTATGATCCCAAATTTCCCCTGGTGCGAATAACAAACCCTCTCTGAATCCCAAGGAGAGAAATCAGTTAATGAAGGAAAGGACCAGTGGTTGAACCATCAACCACCCCCATGAATGTAAGCATGGGCTGACTGAAAAATGTTAGCCCAAAGTACCACTGGGTTGGGTAGACTAGGCTGACCAGAGTTTTCTTCTGACAAAAGGAACCAGATAGGAAGGATAACCTTCTCAAGGAAGGATGTGCATGAAAGGCACGTAACAAAATAAAGAGATAGAGAAGAGAATGTGCGGAGCTCTCTAGCGGATGAACAAGCAGAAGGCCATGAGATTGATGCTGAGAAAGTAGAGGCCATGATAGAGAAAGAGATCTTTGAGAGTTTGTAGAGAACAAAACCTGAGCAAAAGTTGAGATAGAGAAAGAATCCTTGAGAAACTACAAGAGTTCCCTAGTGATATCATGGCTTGGCACAGGGGTGGCCAGAGCGCTAAGAATGAATGCCTCTGAGCCTATGGTTGGGTGGAAAGGTGAACACCCACAGTCAGTCAGTTGGTGACCAACTATAATAGATAAGTGTTTTTATGCCCTATATGCTAGAATTGAAATGCATAATTTGATTATATGTAGATACAATAATGTGTGCCTTGCGTGAAATTGATTATAAGAGTATTTACTATCCTTCTGTAAAATATTGCGTTTGAGCAGTTGTAAGGCAATAATCCTAGACTCTGGCCCGGTTAGAAAACCTTCAAGGTGTTTTCTCTAGGGAGGCGACCCACAGTTCCAGAGTTGGAGCAGACTTCTTGAGACTGCCACAGTCTCATTAATTCTACGAGATTTCCCCGCCCTATTTTAGAACTTAAAGTTATGTGAATTTGGAGGGCACTTCCTTCAACCCAGTAGCCTAAGAGACCACATGCTCGTGCCCACGACCTTAACCAAATATTGGCTAAGAGTAAAGATTATAGTCCAAGATTCCTTAGAGGATCAATATGACCAAGGTCTGGGAACCCTACGCTAGTCCGAAAGGAGCTAGCTCTTATTGGCTTTGGAACTTCCGGAGCTCGAAGCTTCAGGATGTTATACTTCATAACTGTCGAAACTCTCGAACGTCGGAGTCGCGAAATGTTGTGAGTCGTTGATCCGGGGAGTCCATTGGGGACCTCTTCTTGATCGTCCAATCAAGCAGGGGAGGGTTTCACATATGGCACTTCGACGAAGTCCCGAAGTAACAGGAGCCGTAGATCTACGGATCTACGTGACTAGATCTTGACCGTGAAATATGAAGGATGTTAGAAGGCTGTCAGTCTGGTGTGACATGGCAAATCAACGTCACCAAGGTGACGTGGACCCATGATCAATGTGCTACGTGTTGCTAGGATATGTACGTTGTACAGACCCCTTATTCCTATTAGAGAGTGACATGTATCACCCCTTGATGAGGGCACATGTCACCCCTGACCCTCACTGCATGTCAGCCTCTGGTACATGCCCGCTTGGCCAAGGTGGTTAGGGATGTAACTGAGACTCTGGGAGTTTGGGACTTTGGGACTCAAGAGGGTTTGGGGTGTAGTATCACGGAGAGACCAAAAGGCCCGACGACCGGTGCTATGTGGCAACACTTCAGAATTCCGGAGGATTTGTGTGCAGAGCAAAAAATAGGTGTTTAGCACCAAAGTGTCGAACGTCGAACTCTCCCCTCGCTTAAGTGTTCAATGGGGAACGAGCCCCACCGTTGGATTAGACGGTGGATGGACTTCCCACCATGGATGTAAGAACTTGGAGACGACACATATGAGGAGGATCCACGTGGGTGCCATGTGGCCTTTGGCCAATGAGGCTCGCAGATCTTTGGAAGGGTATAACTTCTAATCCGGAGCTCGGTTTTGAGCGTGGAGACAGTGGTTGGAGAGATTTGGATGAGCAGAATGTGATAGAGACCCCGGAAGGAGGGTTCAATTAATTAAGGAAAGATGAAGTTATGATGCCCCACCCCTTAAAAGAGTATTTAGGGGTCGGGTGTGTTACATACAAGAACCATTCTTCTAATCCGGACATATGTCCTAGAAGAATAACTATTCCAACAAATGTTGGAAGCCACACCATGGGCTACAAGGACTATTATTCTAATCCAGACATATATCCTAGAAGAATAAATGTCCTGGACCATTTTCCACCTGGAAATGTCTGTTCACCAGCATACTGACTATCCATCTAGCCAATAATCATTTCCAACACTACTGAGTAGTCTTTATGGCAATCGTAACAATGCCATTCAATAGAACACAACTGTGTCTATCCATAGTAGTACAGAACTACTACCCAATGTTACACAACCACACCAAGTAGCACACAACTACTTAATCAGTGACACATAGTCACAACCAGTGGAACACATCCACCACATTAGCATACATCTATTGTCCAGAGACATACAATCTCCATAACAATAATATCATCTGATATCAACCTGCATAAAAACAATATCATGATATAAACTGAGTCATCTTGGCCATTCTTCCACTCACATCTGTGAGATCTGGAAGAGCATCTTCCCTCAGAAGGTAAAACATCAGCCATGGTTTATTTGGACTATTCTTCTCAAGCATAGAAGAATAATTGTCCCTGATTTCTGAGCTTGGACCATTCAACTAACTAGGCCATTCCTCCGGCACTAATCATAGTGCAACCTGGATAGAATGAATCTGCCCCAGGGAATTCTTGTCCATGGCTGATGAACCTGGACTGTTCACCTAACTGGGCCATTCCTTTGGCACTTATCATAATGCAACATGGATAGAATGAGTTTGCCCTAGGGAATGACTGTCTAGACCATTTCCTAATGGAAATGATTGTCCCGCACCAACCTCCAAAATGGACCATTCTTCGAAACTGCTCACAATTGTGAACTTTAAAATAATGACTTCCTGGCGAGGTAGACCATTTTACTTGACCAGTACTCAGAGTGACTGCCAAGAAGAATGACTGTCCTAGATCATTCCCCCACACTGGCCACAAGGGGAATCACTATTTATGGTACATCAAAAACCTATCAAACCATTTTCATTATGAAAATCACTGTCCGATCTGGACCATTTTTCTGAACTAGAAAATGCCTGTTCGCCAGAAATATCAAACCACTTTCCGAATTGGAAAGGAACTGCTCATCCTGGACCATTTTTCGAACTGAAAAATGACTGTCCATAAATCAATAACACATAAGTGCTCCCTCCCAACCTGAGAGTAATCTCTTCCTTTTTTAATAAGGAAGTCGTCTCCATGAGCCTCATCTTGTTTCTTAAGTATGCAAACTTTTCATCTTGGACAAAGACTTTATCAAAATATCCGCGATTTGCTCATCGATGGAGACATACTGGAGAACCACTTCTCTCTTCTGGATTTTATCACGGAGAATATAATGTTTGATCTCAATGTACTTCGGTCTATCATGGAACACTGGTTTTCTCTGAAGGATTTCACATAGCTCAGATCATTACAATATATCATGGTTGAATTCAATACTTTTGTTTCCTGCTAGCTCATGACATCGTGGAAAAGCTCAAACTGAAACATATCCAAGTAGCACTTCTTCTATCATCATGAGAGTTTGTCATGGATTAGCAATCCATCATCCCGAAATTCTGAGTAACCATTTTGATACACTATCTCTGTCATAGAAAGTTTTCGCCACGCTTCTACTGTATATGAGATACTCTGCATCAAATTGTTTGAATCCGTACAAGGTCTTCTTATATCTGCATACATGGGTCTCTTTTCAGGTACACCTCAAAACCTTGAGATTGCTTTACATAAGCTTCTTCCTCAAATGCTCTATTGCGAGAATAGTCTTTTACAACCAACTGATGTAAACTTCAATCCATGGATACTGCAAGAGATATAATAGCTCAGATAGAGGTATATTTGGTTTACCAGAACACGCTATTATCATAGTCTTCTCCTCCTTCTGGAAGAACCTCTAGTTCTGAATCTTGCAATGCTTCCATTCATAACCCTTTTTCACAATTTCTTACATATACTATTCTTCATCATAACTTCCATTTCTTCTACTTGATTGCTTCTAGTGGGTTCAAACCAAGCTGGTAGTCTTGTGATTCTCGGTATAATAACTGGTTGTTATGGCGTTTCTTTCTTTCTTGGAATCTTCATGTTCTTCCTCATGTTTCACTTTAGCTCTTGGTTCCATGGAGTCTTTTGTAGATTCCATGCCCTGAAGATTCCAACTTCTTCCTTTCATCATAGGATCATGGATGTAGATGGACAACAAAGGATAATTTGAGGCTTCTTTTCAAAGAAGACTTCTTCTGAACACATGCTGCTTATCATGGTTGCTACTTTCAATGGGAACAATGACATATACTTCATAATCCTCAATGGATCATATCATTTAGGATTAGCTCCCTCCTAATCCTTGCTTCATACATGAATGCATGCTCTTCTTTTGGAATTCTGTAATCAACTCCCTCCATCTAAGAGAGTCCACGCTTCTGTCTGCATATTTATTGCCTCTTGCAAGGTGTCACAAGTCTTTTTCTAATTTCCTCTTGATTGCTGACTTCTTTATGTTTTGACTTCTTCTAGGTCTCTTAAAGTTTGATTTTGATTTCGACTTATCTGGCAGTTATTACTTATATAATAACTTCCACATGAATTGTTAACAAAGATTGTCAACATGCTTCATCTTTTTCATGTGTATTGCTTGACTTGTAGTCATCGTAATAACAATCCTTATCCTTTTATTCTTCCATAGGTATTGTTTTCCTTGAACATGTTTTCTTCTAAGAAATAGATATACATGATATGTACATGAACTATGTAAACATGATATATACAAGAGCTTTGAAGAATATTGTTACCTTGACTTAGAAGAAGAAGTATGTTTTCTCCTGCTTGACTTTATTTGAGGGTTCCCTTTCTTCGACAACTGTTGCTTTGTCTGTTTCCTTCATTTTTCTTAACTCAGGATAGTGGTTCCCGTAGTGACCATATTTTCGACAGTTGAAGCATTGTATCTTTCACATATCCTTTTCTTCATTTGGTTTCTTCCTTGAGCCAAACTTCTTCTTATTCCTGAAATTCTTGAACCTTGGTGTGAAAGCTTGATCATCATATTTCATTTGGGGTTTCTCTTTTGCATTAATCCTTGATTCTTCTTGTGCACAACAAGTCCAAAGTTCTTCAAATGTGGGATAATCCTTTCTTGTGTTCATGCTTGCGGCAAATGCATCCCATGTCTTGGGAAGACCATTGAGTACTATATTTACCAGTTCCTTCATTGAAATGATTTATTCAATAGCTTGTAGTTGATCTCTTAACTGAGAGATTCTCACAAAGTATGATGTTATGCTTTCATCATCATTCATTTTCATGTCACGAAGCTCATTCTTCAAACTCATTGCTTGTCCAATGTTTTTGACTGAGAAGAGATTAGTTAGGGCATCGTACATCTTCTTAGATGAGTCAAGATGAGAGATG
>SNQJ01S0032746.1:60072-100950 GCA_010110895.2 Picea sitchensis
ATAAATTTCCTATGTTAAACATTAGCATTTTTACAAAAATTTCGAAGTCAACCTTCAAGTAATTGAAAGTCAGCGATGAACTCATCGCTATAGTCCCTGCCCTTGGCCTTCCGGCAGGGACTAATAAGAAAAGTATACTAGCTGAAATAGAATATATATATATATATATATATATATATATTATATATTTTTTCAAAGATCCTCACCCATAAGAAATAAAAAAATAAAACCCAGGACTAACAACCAACGTGATATATATATATATATATATTATTTTTATTTAAATACTATGAAATAGATTACGTATACATGTCCACATCTTTACCATTCCTAAGTCAAGAAATAAATTTTCCCAAGTCAAGAAATAAAATTTTAGGATGAAGGAGTTTTCAATCCAAGGGAGGACGCCCAAGGAAATGTAAATAATCAATCAAAACGATATATATTACATTTGGGTCGTGTAGAATAGATATTGTCAAAACGACTGTGTAGCGTGGAGTCGTCTTTGATGGAGGTGGATTTGGAGAGGCAACGCCTTCGAGGCTCATGGGATCTCAGCGAGGGGGAGGTCGAGATGAGGTCGCAGTGGCCGACTGTTGATGGCGCCCTCGGAGTCAGCCAGCTGGAGGATTGTGTGAATAAGGCTCGCAATTTTTTCTATGGGGGATTTTTTCTTCTTCCATGGCTCTGGTTCCTCAATTGCTTCTACTTTTGGCCCGTCCTCAGACATCGCGCTTCTTACCCTGAAGTTCGACCATGTATGTACAGACTTTCTCTAAACCCTCCTCTATGAAAATACAATTCTTGTTTCTAGGGTATATAAAACTGCAATGATTTCCCTTTGCTGTTATTTGAAAATGAATCTTAATGGATGTTGTATTGAATTATGTGTTTGAGCTTTACTGTTCAGAGAGAACCAAACTAATACAATCCGCCCAAAACGAAACGAAGTAGTGGCCTGCTGACCTCAGGGTTTTTTATTGCTGATGATCCTCCTTTGCAATTGACCTGTTTGTGGGAGAAACATCCTTTTGCGCCCTTGTTTGTCGGGGTTTTCGGAATAGTTCGCTGAGATCAATGGAAACTGACCTCATGATCTCTAGGAATCGATATTACACTGGATGTTTGTCCTTTAGAAACTACTCCATGACCACACATTTCATAACTTCAGTACTTCCTTGCCTGATCAATCATTGGATGAATCATATGCATTATCAGAGTTTCAATTTGAAGGTAATCTGCCCGTTGGCCATTCTTCTCAAGATGAGAAACACTATTGTGCAGAGATGGATAGATAATTGTTTATTGAGAGTTATATCATTCTGAAATTAAGGTATCCAAATTCCTATCTATTGATAAGTTTTATACATCTACAGCTGAAGATGCTAAGAAAAGTTTGGATCCTTTTTCTGTCCACACCTGTATATGCTTTGCAAGTCAGAACATGTTGGAAATGCCTCTGTTTCCATGGAAATAACACATACATTTCATTGACTGTTCTGTTTGCTTGGCGTGCATTTCATTTATTTCTGTTCGTTTGGGCGTTTTCAAGGTTTGTTTGTCATGTCTCCGTGGTTGCTCTGAAATTCCAGAAAAACAATAATTCTGAAAAACATAGTGGCTAAATCACTCCCAAATCGCTGCAATATGGCTCTGCTTTCAAAGCCTGCCCTTGCCGGATTCAGCAGAGGCGTCAGGGAGCAATTAAAATAAACAAAGAATAGAACGAGCCAACAGCTTAAAGTAATCAACAACAACATATTTCGAAAGTAAAATGCTTCTACTCTCCTGTTATATGCAAACTACTCTGCTACAGCAAGCATCTAACAGCCAGTATACAACCGCTGTGAAGTAAACGAAACAATAATCAATAAATTCACACTATAAATTAGACACATATGTTTTAAAACTAGAGAAAAATTCTCTTGGGGTAAAAAATGCTACAGGATTGCATTCTTACCATATTACAAATCAATCTTTGCTGTTCTCAGATGAATAATTAAACCCAAGAGGAGCTTGGCTCGTCTGACAATGGTCCTTTCTTCCAGTGAGCTTGCGTCGTCTTCAATTTAGGGTCCTGAACTAGACTGCACCTCTTCCTTCACCTGAACTCGACTGCATGAACTCCTCCTGGACCCATCCTCTCGGGTGTCCTTTTTTTCCCGTAAAAATTGCCCCTCGATGGCAGACCTTGGTTAGGTTTTCTCAACTTAAGTTCTTGGCATCTTTCCACAGGATACATGACAGTGGCATTTTGTTCAGGTTGGCAAACTTTTAATTCATGTCTTTGTTCTTCTGATTCCGATTACGGATCAGGGTTAGGGTACATGATTAGATGACTGTAGATGTCATTGGCTTCAGATAGTCAACATAAAATACACAAAATAAATAGCACCCAAAAAGGGATTGTAGTAGTAAAAGATGCAATTTTTTTTGCTAAAGAACAATAGAACTAACATATGAAACAGGAAGCACATCAAGAGTGAATACAAACACCCAAGAGTGCCCTTGCCCATGGGCATTTCTCTTAGGAGCCTCAAAAGTTAAAATTCTTAGTTGATTCAAAATGCAGGCATGAGTTAGTGTTTATAATGTTATGCTTCTTGTGGCTATTGAACAAAATCTTGATAGAATGTTACATACCTGACTGCCTCTTTAGCCACTGACACAACTTGGCGCAACTGAGAAGCCCATAAACATAATTGGATTGTTATAGCCTTCTTGCTTTCACCTTAAAGTTGTAGAATCCATACTCAATTGTACCAAGTCATGCCCAACCTCCTTGTGGGAACAAAGTTTCTCATGACAATCTTGGAATCTACATTTATTGATGCAAAATCAAAATGTACAATAACTTAGAAATTATAGGCAAAATACAACATAAAACACCAAATTCAAGAATTACACACTCAAGACTCAGAAGGCACAACTTGCAAGCATTTAGTAATAAGTATTTAGCATCACATGGACAATACAACTAACAACGTTAATATTTATCTGCAACGTAGTCCTTCTAGCCATAAGCAATCCAACATGATTGTCACCCTTAAGCTGAGGCCATGAGATAGCAATGACAATGGATACTCCCTCTTAGATGCACATGCACTTAGCTTTCAAAAGCAGCTCACACAGGAGACCACCCACTAACCTGCACACTGAGTGAACAAGCAAACACCTCAAGCATTCATAGATATTTACACTGTGGCTATTAGTTGGGCCTTTGTTGAGCTACATGTCAAACACACATTCCCTTGCTAGCCGTTACTCTTAGAATGATTTCCAACAACAAACACAATAGTAGTGGGTACAAAATAACCATCCTACAAATCAATGGTAGAATGTTAGATTTTCATTAGTTTCGTACATTAGATTTACCATAGCATTTTTATCTTCTTTTAACATTCAATAATCATATATTGAAATATATATAAGCATCAGATAAACAAGCACAAGAGGATACAAAGATTTATCCTAGGAAAACTCCAAACTCGGGGAAAAACCCAACCAACTTTTCTTAGAGAGAATATTCTAATACAACCATGAACAAGCTCCAATCACAAGAGAAAACCAACAATGAAGAACCATGATAACAAATACTTATCTCTTCTTCTTGTCAAACCCTAGCAAGGGTAGACAACTAATCAACACCACAAAACTGGTACCAAGATAGCACACCACAGAGCTGGCACCAAGATAGGCACATCACTAGAACTGACACCACAAAGATGGTGCCATTGGTAATTGGTAACTGCAACTGCAACTGTAACTGCTATTGCAACTGCAACTGCTATTGCAATTGCAACTGCTATGGCAACTAGCACGAAGCAATTGGGCAACACCGCACAACCGTAGCGAAACTCTTCCAGAGGTAGCGCTCAAGGGAGATCACCAAGAACCATCAAGAACATCCTTCCCTAAGTGGGCCACACTCTCCAAGAGAACTAGAAACCAGAAATAGCGAAACTGCAACTGCAACTTCCTAGTGCACACTGCAAAAGTAGAACTGTGTGGCTGTACAAATGAACTGACCCAGACTTGTATTTATACTAATTTGGGCGCCTGTTTGGGGCTGAATTTTTATTCTGGGTCTTCAAATTTACTTTATTATTTTTGTGGGCAGACTTCTCTACCTGGAAATTATATTTCCTCTTTATTATTATTTCTTGTGGGCCAACTTCTCTTATGTGGTCTTCTATTTCACTTTATTCTTTTCCAGGGTGTTCTGCAATTGTTCAATGGTCTTCCTTTGACTTCTTGGAATCTTCTTCTTCTCTAAGAAAAGTTGTTCAGGAGGAAAATACCTCCTACCAAAACATCAAGACTCCCTTTTAGCTAGGGAGGTATCTTTCCACGACGTCTTCATCTAGTAGTCCACTGACTACTCTGCAATCAACTAGTAGCACACAACTACTACCATGCCATCAATAGCTCAAATCATCTGCCACAGTCTCCATGACTATGCTGCAATCAACCAGTAGCACACAACTACTTCCAAGCAGTCTGGTAGTTTCCACGACTACATAGCAATCAACTAGTAGCACACAACTACTACAGTGCCATTCAATGGAACACAACTGCTGCCAAGTCTGGTAGTACACAACTACTGTCATAGTGGTACACAACCACCGCCAATGGTACACAACCACCGCTATACACAACTACTGTCCAGTAATACACAATCACCGCCAGTGGTACACAACCATCGCTATAGTAGAACACAACTATTGTCCAATGATACACAATCACTGTCGATGGTACACAACCACCGTGGTAGCACACAACTATTGTCCAATGACACACAATCACTGCCAGTGGTACACAACCATCGTAGTAGCACACAACTACTGTCCAGTGACACAGTCACCGCCATAGTCTCCAAGACTACGTTGTGATGTTTCTCCTCTCCCAATAGTCTTATTCACACCTAACCACCTCACATGGCATAGGAAAGACTAGTATCCGACAATGCATTACCCCCTCAGTCACTTCACACGACTGATCTAGTGAACCCTTGGCCAAAGGGGTTAGTCGGCTGGAGGAGAAACAACACACCTTCCTCTCAACGAGGGTGGGCATTCTGCATCACGCCAAGTTTGTCTCTGAAGTACTCATACTTCACTCTAGACAGAGGCTTGGTGAGAATGTCCGCTATCTGCTCATCTGTGGATATGTACCAGAGCCCCACAACTCCTCTCTGCGCCATGTCTCAGATGTAATGGTATTTGATCTCTATATGCTTCACACAACTTTGATTATCACAATATAACAAAGTTGGCTCCAATTCTAGATCAAATAACTCTGCAAGCAGCTTCCAAAGCCACATTGCTTCATGACTTGGAACATTGGCTGCTATATACTCTGCCTCTGTTGTACTGAGTGTCACTGACGTCTGAAGCAACATCCTGATGTGCTTTTCCGGTCCACTGCACTCCCTGCCCAGTCAGAGTCTGTATAACCTTGCAGCATCATATTTCCATCCGAGACATATCTCAAACCATATCCAACTGTACCATGTAGGTACCTCAACACATGTTTTGCTACTATCCAATCCAATGTCTAGGCTTAACCATGTACTGACTCAAGGTGTTCACTGCAAAACATATGTCCGACTTGGTGTTAACCAGGTACATCAAGGATCCGATCAATTGTTTGTACATCGTGGGATCCACCAAATCTGAAGATGAATCACTTAAGAGCTTCAGATTCGTCACCATCGGTGTGGCCATGGACTTGTAGTCCATCATCCTGGATCTCTGCAGGATCTCAACTGTGTATTTTCCTTGGCTAAGAAAAATCTCATTTGGTCTTTGCCACACCTCCAATCCCATCAAATCCAAATCCTTCATTTCGAACTCTAAAGTGAGTTCCCTTTTGCACCCATCTGTGAGCTTCTCATCCCCTGTAAGAAATAAGTCATCCACATATAGGATCAATGGGAAACCATCTCCAAGCTCATCAAATAACTGTCTGATTTGGCATATCATGCCCTGGGTCCTTGCTTTAGCTCATACAAAGCTTCCTTCAATCTGCAGACATGTAACTCCTTCTCATGTATCTTTCTGGCTACTCTATGTACACTTCTTCTGTGCTACTGGAACAAGTGTCTTGTCATAATCTTCTCCCTCTTTCTGGTAGAATTCTCTAGCCACAAGTCTTGCTCTATACTTCTCTATGCTTCCATCTGCAACATGCTTGATACTGTAGATCCACTTGGAAGTCACCAATGACTTCCCTCTGGAACCACTTTCCACACATCATCATAGGATCCTTCCTCATACTTGCTACTTGGCAGCTTCCTCATAAGTGGAAGGTTCTGAATCAATGATCTTCCTCATCGGTGTCACATAGCTGAAAACTCGTGTGGTCTCGTACTCTCTTTGGAATTGAGGCAAAATCCATATCCTAGTCCTTTTGATTGGCTACCTCCTTTGTCACTGTAGTAAAGTCTACTGAAACAAGTGCATCCTTCCAGGAGGTACCACATCTCCTCGAAGCCTGAGAAGCTTCGATCTAGCCTCCTCAACTCATGACACCTGTTTGTCAGTCCTGGAAGATGTCTCTCTCTCTGTAATGTCCCCCACCTTTTGATGAAGAGGCTTTGAGAAGACTCAGTGGCCTAGGCATCCCCACTAGGCCATAGTCTCACATTGAGGGGAAGGGTCAACCAAACTAAGGTTATATTCTTAAGTTGACTTGATAAAAAGGTGAAAAAAGAGTTAAAAGATAACTCAATGAAGGAATAGAAGCGTTGGAGGTTGAGTTAGGAGTTAACCATAGGGGTTAACCTAACTCAACAGAGAAATAGAAGAAAAGTATAAAGAGGAGGTTGGGGCACACCTATTATTCATTTTGGATTTTGGTATTTGCTTGTTGATGCTCTTGAGCATACAGTTTTGAGGGTTTTGATATTACAAACCCTAGTGAGCAATTCAGTGGTGAAAGATTTCACTCACCTTGCTCCAAGCTTGTTCTCGGGGATGAAATACTCCACCCACACCATTCTATCATCATCAGCTACTCAGGAGGACTAGCAGGGCCGTACCAGCTAGGGTTTTCTTGCAGGGGCGCACCAATTGTGAAGGAAGAGTTCGATCCAGCATAGGAAGGAAGCTTGAGAGGATTCCAACATTAGGGTTTTGCTTGCAAGCCGCTGATCATCAGTTTGAGGGATTCTTGGAGGAGTTATCACGTCCCTATCATCTACTGCAGGTTGGGACGATTTTAGGAGGAGGGGTACGACTTGTGATTCAGTATTTCTTAGATCTAGAAGGCTAGAGGCTAGATCTAACCTTGAGACTTCTCTCAAGTACTTAGAGGTGCCTGATCTATCATCTGGGAGAGTTTCAGACTATTAAGAGCCCACATTCAGCTAGGCCGTACTATTGGCCATATTCAGAGTTGCAGGAGGGCCATACCATCCTAGGGTTTCTGCAGATTGGAGAGGAAGCTTCAGTGTTTGAGCTCCATACTTCAGGAGGAAGCTTCCATTGCCTTGATCTATCATTGAGGAGGGTTTGGCAACATTTGGAGGGCTTGATCTTCAGGAGGGCCGAACCATTGGTGTCATTGTCTTCAGCAGGCCCTACGAGCAGTCAACAGGGCCGTACTAGTTGCTTGAGGGTTAGGCTGAACCCTGGTTTTGCAGTTGAGCGTTCATGTCCTATTGCAGCCTTTGGGAGGCTTGATTTGTATTTCTTGGAGCATTTTGTATGCAATTCCATTATTGTCTTGAAGCCATCTACTTCAGATCTGCTTCTCTATTGTATCATGTGCTTGCTTTCTTATAATAAAGTTCAGCTATTTGCTTGTGGTTCCTATCTTGTGTAATATTGATGATCTTCATATGATTACAATGATGCTTGTATAAATTTGTGGCTGGATAACTGAATAACCCTAAGGCCAAAATATTCAAGGCCAACCTGCATACACAACAGATAATAATCAAATCAGTAGTTAGTTAGTGATTCCAAGCAAAAAATTGGCTTGGGATTATTACAGTGGTATCCAAACTTTGATCCTCCAAACCTGTGGGGGATTAACACATGTAGAGGTACAACGGGATCTTTATGGGCAGAAGGAAGAAACAAACCAATGAAACAGAAGCCGAAATGGAGGGTTCAGGAGATGACCGTGAGCCACAAGGCTTGGCCTACTTAGCAGCCGAATTCCATAAGACCCTAAATCTTACAGAAAGCAACTTGGTCCATCACTTGCAGGAAAGCCAGGAGACAAGCCAAAGGGAACAGACCGAAATCACTGAGACCTTAAAGAAGGTAGATGGGAATCTGAGAAAGATTGATGAGAACCAGACGATGATAACCCAACTATTGATGTAGATGACTCATCAGGGGAAAGACCCCGAGATGTATGGAAACAAAGTGGCAGGTGGATCTGGTGGATCTGGTGGATACCATGGTGAAATTAGATATAATCCGGAGAAAGCTCCCAGATTCGAGGGAAGCCATGGAGGAGGCACGTCATATGGACAAATGGGTAGCAGGGCTAACCCTAGACCATACTTGCCCACATTCACAGATGAACAGGTGCAGCAGGAGCAGGTGGACGACTTTGTGGAGCAAATGGCACAGTGTACTAAGGAGTACTACGACCTGGATATGATCATTCAGAGACAGATGTCCCTGGATCAATATTGCCAACTCAAGTTCAGAAATAAGCCCAGGTCGAACCACAGGAGCAGTTTTGAGTTTGAACGAAGAGCAGGGAAGATAGAGATCCCATACTTTGATGGTATGGCCAAGATGACAGCACAGGCATGGGTGCAAAAGTTGGATACCTATCTACAACTTAATCTAATGAGGGAGATGGAAGCCATCAAATTTGCCACCATGTACTTGGATGGCAAGGCTCATGATTGGTGGTACCATGGACTCACCACACTAGGCCACAATCAGATAGTGTCCTACACAGAATTCACTCAGAGGCTTATTGATAGATTTGATCAAGGGGATTCGGAGCTACACTTCAGGGAGCTCACACATCTTAAACAAACAGGTACGACTGAGGCATTCATTGAAGAATTTCAGAGGTTGGTCGTGATGGTGCAAGATATATCACCAACCAGACTCATGATGCTCTTCACTGAGGGGCTGATGGAGCCCTTGAAGGGTTGGGTAAAGGCTTTTAAGCTTACCAACCTACAAGATGTTATCTAGAGGACGAGGGACCTGGGACCAGCTGCTAGGTCGAAATTTATGCCCATACCACCTCTTAATACTGGAGGGGGAGACCAAAGACCTCCAATGAACTAGGGAGGACGTGATCCAAGGGGTTTTGACAGGGGCCGTGGCAGAGTGGACGAGAACACCAGGAGGGAACTGAGGAGGAAGCAACTTTGCTTCACTTGCAAGGAACCATGGAACCCATCACACAAATGCATGGGTCGTGGTCAAGTACATTACATAGAAGTCACTTCAGACAATGAGGAAGAGGAGGAGATCGACTAGATACAGAACATTGAGGCCGAAACCATTGAGACAGTAGAGGAGGAGATCACAGGACAGGACAGTACGACTAAGGAGAAAGCCACTTTGGCATCTATCAGCGGAGTGCCCAAATATAACACCTTCCGGATGAGGGGAGTCTTGCAGGGACAGAAGGTATCGGTTCTGATTGATGGGGGAGCCTCTCATAACTTCATTGATTCAACATTGCTGAAAAGGAGGCATATACCCACGGTAGAGTTTGAAGGGTTCAAGGTGGAGGTAGCAGGTGGAAGCACTATGCCTTGTGACAGGTACATTCCTGGTATGAAGCTTACATTGGGTAGGCATGAATTGGTACAAGACGTCTATGTCATGGACCTCCCAGATACCAACATCATCCTTGGAGTTCAGTGGCTCAGTACATTGGGGCCTATCACCACCAACTACAAAACCATGGAGATGTCATTTACAGAGGAGGGTGGACGAAAGGTAGTGCTCTGGGGCATGATAGGGAATGCTGTAAAGGTGGTCACGACCAAGAGGATGGAGGCCATCTTCCGAAGAGATGAGATAATATATGCAACAAAATGCAGGATTTCAGCACGTGTAGATGAGTAGGGTAAGGTTCACTACACCCCAGAGATCCAAGAGATCCTTGACAAGCACCACAAGGTGTTTAGACCGATTCCTCCAGGGGTGCCACCAGACAGGGGGTTTGAGCATATTATTGAGCTAGAGGGAGGAGCTAAACCAGTCATCACCACACCATATAGGCATCTGAAGAAGTACAAAGACGAGATAGAGAAGGCCATCAAGGAACTCTTGGACATGGGGCACATCAGGCCGAGCACTAGCCCTTTTGCTTCTTCAGTAGTGCTAGTTAAGAAGAAAGATGGCACTATGAGAATGTGCATTGACTTCAGGGCCTTGAATAAAAAGACAATTAAAAACAGGTATTCGATACCAAGGATTGATGAGCTGTTAGACGAATTGCATATAGCTGTCTACTTCACAAAGATTGACCTTCGTTCTGGCTATCATCATATCAAAATGAGGGAGGAGGACATCTCAAAAACAACTTTCAGGTGTCATTACGACCATTATGAGTTCTTAGTGATGCCCTTCGGGTTAACCAATGCCCTAGCCACGTTCCAATCTTACATGAACCATGTGTTCAACAAGCAGTTGAGGAAGCACCTGTTGGTATTTTTTGATGACTTGCTCATTTATAGCAAGACGTGGGAGGAGCACCTCCGACATGTGGATCAGATTCTGTCAATCATGGAGGAACAATCACTATACGCTAAGGAGTCCAAATGTGAGTTTGTGATGACATAGGTGCTTTACTTGGGGCACATCATTGGAGCAAAGGGGGTATAGGTACACATCAGGAGAAAATAAAAGCCATTATGGAGTGGCCTACTCCTAAGACACTCACAAAGTTAAGAGGATTTATGGGCATATGCACGTACTACAGGAAATTTGTCAAGGGGTTTTCTCAGCGGTGTGCACCCTTAACCGATTTGACAGAAAAAAAAGCCTTCAAATGGAATGAGGAAGCTCAAATGACAATGGACAAGATGAAGAAGATAATGAGCACGTGCCCAGTCCTAGCCCTTCCAGATTTCGGCCTACTCTTCACCTTGGAGTGCGATGCCTCAGGAGAAGGGATAGGGGTTGTACTGATGCAGAATAGGCACCCTCTTGCCTATGAGAGCCGAAAACTCAGGGGTCATGAGCTACTCTACAACATTTATGACAAAGAAATGCTGGCTATCATGCATGCACTAGCCAAATTCCGACAATATCTGGTAGGTGCAGGATTTGTGGTCAAATCAGATCATAACAGTCTTAAATACCTACTGGAACAGAAGGACTTAAATGAGAGGCAACAAAAATGGGTAAGCAGAATATAGGCTTACGACTTTGACATTGAATTTGTCAAAGGGAAGAACAACGTGGTGGCTAATGCATTATCTAGGAGGCCATCCATCTTTGCCATGACAGGTGTATTGGTTGACTGGAAAGACCACTTGGTGATGGAGTATGTGAAGGATCAGTTCGCTTGTCAGCTATTGGATGGACAGGTACAGGATGATAACTTCAGGATTATAAATGACCTCATCTACTACAAGGGCTGAATTTTTTTGGTTCCTAGATCGGCCTTCAAGGCCAAAGTATTGCAGGTGTGTCATGACTCACCAATGGCAGGGCACCAGGGGATCAGTAAGACGTATAGGCAGGTAAGAGAAAGGTTCTCATGGAAGGGCCTCAAGGAGGATGTAATAAAGCATGTAAAGGAGTGTACTACATGCCAGGTGAACAAGGATGAGCATACTCACCCAACAGGATTACTATAACCCTTACCCATTCTAGAGCACAAGTGGGAAAGCATATCCATGGATTTCATCACTGGGTTACCAAGAACACAGGGGAAGGACTGCATTTTTGTGGTGGTGGACAGGTTGACGAAGTTTGCACACTTCTTCTCCATAGCCACAGACTTCAGCGCAGCATAGGTGGCCGAACTGTTTTTCAGGGAGATTTTCAGGTTGCACGGCTTATGCAAAACTATTGTCAGTGACAGGGATAGCAGGTTCATGAGTACCTTTTGGCAGGAATTGTTCAGATTGGTTGGTACGGCCTTGAACCTTAGTACCAGCTATCACCCTCAGATGGATGGGCAAACCGAGATAGTCAACAAGTGGGTAGAAGGCTACCTTAGGAATTATGTAGCAGGGCAGCAAAAGGCGTGGGTCAAATGGTTGCACTTAGGAGAGTACTGCTACAACACCACCCAACACGTGTCCATAGGCATGTCACCATTCGGGGTCTTGTACAACTATGATCCACTATCTTTTGTAGAGATTTCTTTCGGTGACAGCAGGGCACCTATGGTACATGATTGGGTATAGCAGAGCCAAGACATTCTCAGGGAGTTGAAGGATCATCTACAGAGAGCACATAACCAACAGAAGGTCCAAGCGGACAAGCACAAAGTTGAGCGCACTTTTGAGGTTGGTGACTTAGTCTATCTAAGGCTCCAACCATACAGACAGGCTTCTATAAAAAGAAGCGGAGCAGAGAAGCTACAACCATGTTTCTTTGGGCCCTACAGAGTTAGCAGGAAGATAGGGGTTGTGGCTTATGAGCTAGAGCTCCCACAGGGCAACAGGATACACAATGTCTTCCATGTGTCCTGCCTAAAGAGGGCCATTGGCCAACACATCACACCCATCGAGATACTACCTCCCATGGACGAAGAAGGGCAACTTGTCTTGATTTCGAAAGAGATACTAGAGGTTCGGGAGAAGAGGCTCAGGAAGAGAAGCATCAAAGAGTACTTGATCAGGTGGAAGGATCTACCCATTGAGGATGCCATGTGGGAAAATGAACAAGTGGTGAGAGAAACAGGTTTGGAATTGCTTGAGGACAAGCAATTTCTAGCAGGGGAGACTGTAATGTCCCCCACCTCTTGATGAAGAGGCTTTGAGAAGACTCAGTGGCCTAGGCATCCCCACTAGGCCATAGTCTCACACTGAGGGGAAGGGTCAACCAAACTAAGGTTATATTCTTAAGTTGACTTGATAAAAAGGTGAAAAAAGAGTTAAAAGATAACTCAATGAAGGAATAGAAGCGCTGGAGATTGAGTTAGGAGTTAACCATAGGGGTTAACCTAACTCAACAGAGAAATAGAAGAAAAGTTAAAGAGGAGGCTGGGGCGCACCTATTATCATTCTGGATTTTGGTATTTGCTTGTTGATGTTCTTGAGCATACAATTTTGAGGGTTTTGATGTTACAAACCCTAGTGAGCAATTCAGTGGTGAAAGATTCCACTCACCTTGCTCCAAGCTTGGTCTCGGGGATGAAATACTCCACCCACACCATTCTATCATCATCAGCTACTCAGGAGGACTAGCAGGGCTGTACCAATTGGATCAGCAGGGCCGTACCAGCTAGGGTTTTCTTGCAGGGGCGCACCAATTGTGAAGGAAGAGTTCGATCCAGCATAGGAAGGAAGCTTGAGAGGATTCCAGCATTAGGGTTTTGCTTGCAAGCCTCTGATCATCAGTTTGAGGGCTTCTTGGAGGAGTTATCACGTCCCTATCATCTACTGTAGGTTGGGACGATTTCAGGAGGAAGGGTACGACTTGTGATTCGGTATTTCTCAGATCTAGAAGGCTAGAGGCTAGATCTAACCTTGAGACTTCTCTCAAGTACTTAGAGGTGCCCGATCTATCATCTGGGAGAGTTTCAGACTATTAAGAGCCCACATTCAGCTAGGCCGTACTATTGGCCATATTCAAAGTTGCAGGAGGGCCGTACCATCCAAGGGTTTCTGCAGATTGGAGAGGAAGCTTCAATGTTTGAGCTCCATACATCAGGAGGAAGCTTCAATGTTTGAGCTCCATACATCAGGAGGAAGCTTCCATTGCCTTGATCTATCATTGAGGAGGGTTTGGCAGCATTTGGAGGGCTTGATCTTCAGGAGGGCCGAACCATTGGTGTCATTGTCTTCAACAGGCCGTACTAGCAATTAGCAGGGCTGTACCAGTTGCTTGAGAGTTAGGCTGAACCCTGGTTTTGCAATTGAGCATTCATGTCCTATTGCAGCCTTTGGGAAGCTTGATTTGTATCTCTTGGAGCATTTTGTATGCAGCTCCATTATTGTCTTGAATTCATCTACTTCAGATCTGCTTCTCTATTGTATCAGGTGCTTGCTTTCTTATAATAAAGTTCAACTATTTGCTTGTGGTTCCTATCTTGTGTAATATTGATGATCTTCATATGATTACAATGATGCTTGTATAAATCTGTGGCTGGATAATTGAATAACCCTAAGGCCGAAATATTCAAGGCCAACCTGCATACAATCAATAGTTAGTTAGTGATTCCAAGCAAAAAATTGGCTTGGGATCATTAAACTCTCCTACCTAAATCTGAGGGCGAACTTCCTTTGAATAATCTGGTCTTCCTCCGAGTCAACTGACTCTCTCTGAGATCAGGCTCACTTTGAGTCTGCATTTTCCCTCTGAGTTTATATAATCTTCGGAGCCATCTGCATCTTCTGATCTCCTTTGAAGTTTGATCTCCTATGGACTGTACTAGGAGGCTGCTCCTCCCTATTGGATCCTGAGGCTTGACTGCCTCTAAACTCTAGCTCCTTCTGAGATGGTACTTGGTGGGGTCGCCTGCCTCACCATTTGTGGAGCCATCTAGCTCCTTTGAATAATCTGGTCTTCCTTCGAGTCAACTGACTCTCTCTGAGATCAGGCTCACTCTGAGTTTGCATTCTCCCTCTGAAGCTTGACTCCCTCTGAGTTTATATAATCTTCGGAGCCATCTGCATCTTCTGATCTCCTATGGACTGTACTGGGAGGCTACTCCTCCCTACTGGATCATGAGGCTTGACTGCCTCTAAACTCTAGCTCCTTCTGAGATGGTACTTGGTGGGGCCGCCTATTTCACCATTTGTGGAGCCATCTGCTCCTCCTCATGATATGGCTCATCAATGCCATATATCTGCATCCCCTTTGCATCCTGCAAAGTATCACAAGACCATGCTGATCTCTTCCTGGTCACTGCAACGATTCTGGGTAGGCCCTTTTGGCTCTACTCACTCTTCTTGATGATCTGAAGAGTGATCAATTGAACTTAGAGGGATCTGTACGGTCGTCTTCAAAGCCTTCTGCTCCTTACAATCAATCTCCATATGAGATGCTCTGTTTCCCGCAAAAGTACCCTTCTTGCCATAAGGTTTTGACTTCGTCCTCTTCTCCTTCATTACATGGATGTGTACGGTCATGTACACAACTCTATGTCTGGATAGTCTGCTCTATGTCTCAACTAGAGACCATCTAATCTGTTGCCTCTTGCAATCATCATTATAGCTCCCTCTTAGAGCTATCACCTGTGACCTGCTCGGAACAAGAGCAACTATAAGGGAAAATAGTAGACAAGAACAATATTCTTATAGTAAGAACAATAATAAAAACAAGAACATGAACAATCGTCACAGTATCTCCTTCTCAGAGCTATCACATGTGACCTGCCTGGGACAAGAGCCAAAACACACTACAATAACAAGAAATAGGAACAACCCTCTTCAACACTCTTCCAGTGTTGTGACGAATTATTCCTCCATGTTAACCTGTCTGGAACATGAAAACAAGAACAACAACATCTCCATGGTAACCTCCAAGGAATTTACAAGATAACCTGCCTGGAACAAGGTCAACAACCAAGAACATCTCTTAGAGGAGATCAATTCATCTTGTAAATAAGTGCATTGTTAATACTGAACAATGAGCATTTACTTAATGATCATCGTACCAACAATATTCGATTGTTACTAAACATTTGATAGAAATAGTACTCAGCTAATAGACTTCTAAAGAGCGTTGTTCTAGTTACGACACTTACTTAAGTTATAGCAATATAAATATCAAACCTGATATGCAATCCTGGAGTCTAGTTGCTGCTATCCCATTTGAGTTGTCATATACGGTAGGAGACATCGTCATTGTTGCCTCCAACTCTTGGGCTTCCTCTAAATGCACTAGATCTAAGATCCCTTTGGATCTACTGTCACTGCTTGGATAAATGTCCTTTTGCCAAGCGTATGTTTCCTGCAAACACCCTAAGTGCACCATCCAACTTATCTTCTAATCTGAGACATTACATCAACAAGAAGTTAGAAATATGAATCAATAGGTTCAATGTTCAGAAAAATGTCAACAAGCCTAAAACCCTAAAAAAGTCAATTTTGACGGAAAGTCAATTTGAGAGATGTAGCAGGTGCGCTAGGGCAAGGCGAGCTGATCTATGATGGAATTTGTCCCAACAACTTTATGATAAGTGCTCAACGAGCTTGACAAGTTTAGGTCTGTGCAGCGGCAAAATGCAGTGACAACTCTGCAACGACAAATTGCAATGGCAAATCTCACCATCTTCCTTCCAGTGGTTAGATTGTTCTGAAGGAAACCTGCTTTGATACCATGTTAGATTTTCATTTTCATTCGTTTCATTAACATTAGATTTACCATAGCATTTTTATCTTCTTTTAACATTCAATAATCATATACTGAAATATATATAAGCAACATATAAACAAGCACAAGAGGAAACAAAGATTTATCCTTTTAAAACCCAAACTCGGGGAAAAACCCAACCAACTTTTCTTAGAGAGAATATTCCAATACAACAATGAGCAAGGTCTAATCACAAGAGTAAACCAACAATGAAGAACCCTGATAACAATTACTTATCTCTTCTTCTTGTCAAACCCTAACAAGGGTAGACAATTGATCAACACCACCGAACTGGTACCAAGATAACACACTACAAAGTTGGCACCAAGATAGGAACATCACTAGAACTGACACCATAGAGCTGGCGCCACTGGTAACTGTAACTGCAATTGCTATGGCAATTAGCACGAAGCAACTGGGCAACACCGCACAACCTTAGCGCAACTCTTCCAGAGGTAGCACTCAAGAGAGATCACCAAGAACCATCAATAATATCCTTCCCCAAGTGGGGTGCACTCTCCAAGAGAACCAGAAATCAGAAATAGCGAAACTGCATATGCAATTGCCTAGTTCGCACTGCAGAAGGAGGACTGTGTGGTTGTACAAATGAACTGACCTAGACTTGTATTTATACTAATCTGGGCGCCTGTTTGGGGCCGACTTCTTATTTTGGGTCTTCAAATTTACTTTATTATTTTTGTGGGCCGACTTCTCTTCTTGGAAATTATATTTCCACTTTATTATTATTTCCTGTGGGCCGACTTCTCTTCCGTGGTCTTCTATTTCACTTTATTCTTTTCCAGGGTGTTCTTCAACTGTTCAATGGTATTCCTTTGACTTCTTGGAATCTTCTTCTTCTCTAAGAAAAGTTGTCCAGGAGGAAAATACCTCTCGCAGCTACCAAAACATCAACAAGAATGACCTCCATTTGGCAATGGAATCTCACCATATCCAAGTCCTACCCTAATTGGTCTCATCTTAGGGTCTATTGAAACAACAATACCTTATCCACTCTTCCCAAGTTCTCCACCCGTATAACCTCTTTGGCATAATAACTGGGACCCAATACCTCTAGCATGTTTCTCAAACTTGGGAGAAACCGGTGCATTGGTAATCTACAAAGCATGAGAAGAGGGCACATCATCAATGCCATCCTTTTTACAAACATCATCACTACTAGCAATATCATTAGAAACATCATCATCATCAATACGTTGTTGAGAAAGATATTTAACCTCTTCTTACAAAGCTTCAAGTAGCTCTTGCTTATAACAAAAGTCATTTATGAGGTCTTGACATTGATCCTTATTGTTTTTGTGTAGTTCATTTATATGAGATGCTGAACTCTCAACAAGGTCAAAATACTTCTTAAAAGCAAAAGTTTCTAACTTATTGATGTAATCTTTTAAATTGCCTTCCATACTTCTTAACTTTCTGACTTCTTGAATAAGGTTGTGATTGAGGTCATGCAAGTCCTTAATCGTCATGTCCTTTAGAAATTGGAAACTACACATCCACTTTAGAAATCTATTGCACATTGAATGATGTCGATTTTATGGATTGCTTAAAACCATTCTAAGTACACAAAGACAATTCTACAGTTTTATGTGTACATAATTGTGTCCACATTCTATATTCAGAGGGCACGTTGAAAAATATGTTAGAGAGGGTTAACACTCGACTGAACATAAACAGACTAAACACAGCCAAGCACCATCACTTGACTCATGTAGCCACAAATCTTTTTTACCATCCAAGCTGGCACCAACTACATTGTCATTCCCTTAAACAAATCAAAATCACATTTCACAGGACATAGTTTTACTTCTCTCGAAACCACAACTCCGATACCATGTTAGGGTTTCAAGATGAGCCCACGATCATTGAGTGGACTGGTAGTGTTTAGAAACACTTTTAAACAATGAAGCACATCTTTGTAAGAAGATCCTAAGTAGCACAACACATTGTGTGTATAATACTTGTTGTAAATTTGTGCATATTGAATGAGGCTAGAGCCTAAATAATAAATAGGTTTAGGGTTTACCTCAAAGACCCCAAGGGGGGGAATTGTAATAGTTGCTACAGTGGTTAGTCATAAATGGAGTGATTAGTGGTCCCAACAGTCTATTAACCCCCTCAAGTTGGGTTTACATCAAATATTCTTACATAACAAACATGAAAAGATGGATAGCAAAGTTAGATGTCCTCGAGTCATGTAACGTAAAGGTATTCATATATAAACATTTACCATTGGGATCTGAGCATTCTAGGGGCAATATTAGAATTCATTCCATTGGTATCCACTAATATCTCTTGTATATAGGGACAAATGATGAAAGAAAAAGTATTGTCCATACATATACATGCTTTCCTTGCAAAAATGAGCACCATCCATAGAAAGACCAATGCTAGTCCAGTTGTAACGAGCATGGCGATGTAGAGCTAGTGTTTTAAGAGTTTGTGGTTAGTGTGCATGCAACATATTGCTATTTTTAGCAGGTGGTGTTACATGGCCTGCATGGAAAATCAAATGACATATTCTTGTTCTTTGGAGGCACTTGAGTTGAATGAGCCTGGTGATTCATGGTACATTTAGGGTTTTATTGGTGCATGCTGAGTTTGTGGTTAGTGTGCATGCAACATGCATGTTCTTTTGACACATTGCTATTTTTAGCAGGTGCTGTTACATGCTCTGCATGGAAAATCAAATGGCATATTCTTGTTCTTTGAAGTTTGGAGGCACATGGGTTGAATCAGCCTATTTTTGTCTATATGCATTGTGGTGCTGTTTTTAGGCATGCTATTTATAGTAAGTGTTGCTACGGGTGTTATTTTGGCATTCTAACGTTCCTAGTTTGTACAAGGAGGTTCCTATATTTTATGAGGCTCAACTTCACTTTTTGGAGGTTCCAATTTTTTAGGAGGGGCCGTTGCTATTTTTAGCATTCCTACTTTTAGGCAGTGACATCGTGCTTACAAGGCAATGATTGGTTGGAGAGATGGTGAGTGTGGAAAACATCGTTTCCATAATTCTAATTTGATGAGCATTAGGATATTTAGGTGTGTTTTGTTGCGGATAAAGAAAGAAAGAAATAATAAATTTAATAATATGTCTTGCCTGAGATATCTTTGGAAAAGATTGTCTTATTGATACAAGTAGTTTGGTTGGAGATTATTTACGACAAAGGAATTTGCTCATCCAAGAGGGTGCACTAGTTGAGGTGGATACATGTAGTCTATTTCGAACTTAACCGTATCTATCTAGTTACAGTTAAGTGTGCCTTGCGTATAGCGTTATCCACTTACACTTATAGATTATTGTGTCTTGCATAAGAGACTACGTTCTAGGTTTAGTTAGAGTGAACTTGCATGACTATTCTTGGCTAAGAGTGGGGCACCACTTAAAAGGAAGATACATCTATTTAATTAGTATTCAGAGATGGAGAAATGGGTTGGATTGTGGGGCTTCATTCTCCTTTGTACTTGTAATTTGTTCTCGAGCTTTGATGTCAATAAAATGAGTAGTTTGGTCCTGATCTTCTCATTTCTCTTGGCATGTTAATTTTATCTTCTTGTTGCTGCAATTCTCCTACTCAATTAAGTTTCTCTGTTACATATGCTATGTGGCTTCCTTGTTCCTTTGGTTGTATGAACATTTATGATCTGCCATTGTGATTCAATTCCTAGAAGGTCATAGTGTTAGATTTAAGCTTAGTTATTTTGCTAATCAGACTTTGCTACTTGACAAAGTGCTTAGTTTGCACATATCCTTGACTTGGTCTTCAAGTGACCAGGGTAGAGTTGTATGTAGGTTTCTCTCCCTCTATGAGACTCACTTGCCAAGTGGTGATAAGGAGGTTGACTTGCCTTGATCCAGTGGGATTCATCTGAACCAGATGCCCCATCTGATTTCTCCAGTTCCCCTCGGACCTCTGTTTTGCTTTTGTTTCCATAGCCTAGGGAGCAGGCACCAGCCTTGCTGGATTCATCCTTCCCTCATTGAAATATCCTTCTTTGGAGTTCTCTCTTTCTTTATCAAATTAGTCCTTCCGAGCTTGCTTTGCAGATCAGAAGCAACACATAGGGACACCCCTTTGAGGTTGGAAAAGCATCCTGAAGCAAGAGATATGAATGCCGAGGTGATAATGGGCCTTGTCTCTAAAGTTGCATTGAGTCTCCACTGATTACTGGAATGTAGGTTTCAGTGTGAACATATCTTCAGTTAAAATTGTTGTCCCAATATAGACGTGTTGATGAAGTATGCCTCTAATAGATATTTTAAAGGAGGATATTACATTTCTCTTACCATGAAGTGATTCTCTCAATATGCCTCAGGCTTGCTCAACTAGAAATCTTGTTGATGTTCGTGTGACAAAATATTTCTTGTGGTCATTGTTCTAGCTAATGGACATTCTGCAAGATGATGTACTAGAAGCATATACCATGCAATTGCAAGCATGTCTTAGTGTTATGTCAGAAATATCTAGAGTGCACGCACACTTGCTCTACTGTCTTTATTTGCTATTATCTAATGATGTAACAGGTGCAGCAAACTGTGGATTGCTATTAAACCTGAGCAGGAAATCTTCTCAGTATAAGTCATGGAAAGTCTTAGTTTAAGAATAAAATTCTCTTATAGATACAATTATGTTATTATTAAATTTATTTATTTCCATCTTTTTTGACTCAAGGTTGCTGTGCATAGCCATTAGAATGGGAAAAATTCTTCTATCATTTTATATGTATGTGGACTAATTCTTTACAACTGACACTCGTGGCAGTTATTTTAGCAATGAAATGAAAGATAAGTGTGGTTTCTTTCTGAGTTTAACCCATGCACTAATTTTTTGTCAATATGACTGCAGATGTTCTTGGGTCAGCCATTGGATTTATAGTGTATACAACGGTGATTCTATCATGGGCTCTTACATTTTCCATAGGGGGTGAACATCTCTTTGGTTCTAGTTGGAAACGTCTTGCTGTTTATAATATAGCTGATAACTTTGAACTTCTTGGTGGAACATGAATTCATCTGTTCTAAATGGCATTGAGGCTTTGTTACGATCTTATGGTTCTTTCTGGTTTTAACTTTTATTGTGTATTACAATGTGCTACATGTTTGATTCTAAGGATTTAAACACATCATATTATATTGCAAGCAGAAAGGGAGATTGTCTCATGAAGGGAGCTTAATAGCATTAAAATAGGATTCAGTTGGAATACAAGGACAAGAACTTCTTGTAATTTCAACCCTCTGATTGAAACTGTCACGGCCTAGCCAGATTATCAACGAGCTTGATATATTCTTATCCATCCAATGTCAAAAGGCATGTCTGATTTTGCTTCTTTAGTAGGTAGGTTAACAGTTTTTTAGTATCAATATTCTTTATGATGCTTTCTTAGTTCAAGCTATTAAAGAAACAAAGTGGCATATTCGTTGCTGAGGATCTCCTTCCATGTTAATATGACTGACTATCCTCCAACTTCATGGGCGAATTTATAGGTATATGGAATGGGCAAAACTACTTGGTTGAATGATGCTCAAGCACCAAGTAGTTGCAGTCATATCCTTGCCTTCTAAGTGGTGCAAATCTATAGCAAAAACAAATAGGTTTAACTCCTGAGGCAAAGTCAGCTCTAATTTTTTTCTCTCTGGAAAATATTAACAGAAAGAAATAACAACTCATGACAAAGCAGAGTCTTTTGACACTGCCAATTGCTATTTCCACAGTTATAGGGGCTGAATAGCAGCGTAGCAGTGTCAGACCGAGGAACGTGTGATAACACTGCTTTATTAGGATAGTGGGTAACATTAAATACTTGATATACATCTTAGTATCTAAATGTATGAATTTGTATTGATTTGAATCAAATTATTGTGATTTGTTAGGATGGATTTTTGGTAGCGCATACATTTCAAGTGTCTTCTTACCAGGTGTACCAAATTCTAGACCTTGTGATACTCATCACAGATTCGTTTATTATAAACTTTTATATTTTGCTTTGTCCACTTGAAACAAAAAAATGTAGTATTGAGAACATAATTAACTCGAGAGATATAATTCGGCAACTACATTGAAGTCGATACCCGTATCAAGGAAAATCAATTTGCTCTAATGATGCCATCACTTTTTCATGGTTATCTTGGATGACATAGTTAATAGTAGATACAAGGACACGACCATTTTATGAAATCAAGTGCAATAGGTTGAATTGTAAATGGCATAGGCTACAATGTCCAAGCTTAAGTGCAAGGCATGGGCATTTTGACCTAAAAGCGGCTCATTATTGCCAAAGCATGGACATTTAGGAAAGTCACAATAGAACGGTATTCCAAGTATGAGATAAAAGTTGGGTAGTGAGTTGGGCTAGTGATTTGAGGATTAACATGTTCTAATTTTGCAAATTGCAAATTTTGGTTGTTTGAAGCATTTTGTGGTATTTTGACGAGAGATCAAATGCAACTAAGTAAAGATATTATTGTGCTGAGATTGCCTTTTGACATGGATTTCTTGATTTACTTATTTAGTTTGTAACTTATTTATGATTCCTTTGGGTTTCCTTTTGTAATTTTAGGCAATAGTCATTATGAATGTCATGAATTAAAGAAAAATTGAAGGAATAACCACCCAAATTGAAGTCAAGGTCTAAATCTCCTTACCTTTCATACAAAAAACTATGCTCTTGCTTAAAAAAGAGCCTATAATTGTCCTTGAATTCCTCATCTTCATTCTCTCACGTGGTGCCAATAATTAAATAAATATTAGTTTCACACCAAATAGTTTCTTGTACGTTCATGATATCTTGATTCTAGAGGTTGACATTGCAGTATGTTGCATTGGTCGACATTGTAGTTTAGGGGTCGTTTCCTAGGTTTCCTACTTTCTTTAGTTGAAAAAAGATTTCAAGTAGACACAAGAAAATAATGGAAAATCCTTAACCTGTTCAATTATATTCTTACGATTGATACAAATATATAGTATATGGTTGTAACCCCCCTTGAACTAGATTTGGTCTCATATTGACACCTAAGACTAGGGGGATTTAATACACACTTGATATAAATATTATATCCTATGATGTGAAATACATAGGTGGTGAAGGACTTAGTGATTGTATAGGTAGCTATAGGCTAACAATCTCCCCCTTCTTCACATGTCCAAACCACTGTTCTAGCTAGGCAACAATAACTCGTACATGCACTGGTATTATTTGCAAAACTCTTAAATTTGAAACTTATGGTTTGAGCCTCGATCATAGATTTGTCTGAAAAACTATCAAATCTGAATGTTGAAAACTCATAAGATCTAGAAAATCCAATTGTGAGATAGAAAACATGTACATGTTTTGCTAATGTGGACTGCAACATCTGATGGGAGAAAACCCTTAAAAAGTGTATGTACTATAAGGTTGCCAAATCCCTGAAAATCCTTGACAATCCAATCATATGCCAAGCAAATAATGCAGAAGAATTCAATTGCCTTCTGCTAGATCCGAAAACCATCCAAGTGAACAAAATGTCCACAAAATTGCTCTCACAAATGACACAAAATAGTGCCAAACAACATTCCAATCTTCAATCCTTGTGTGATTCCACTACAAGATATCAAACCAAAAATTCTGCCAAATAACCAGTGAATAGTTAATTAGGGGTGTCACTAAATTCATTGAAAAACTAAACAATTATTGTGTCGAGAAAAAACTTGAACAATCCATACATGTCACACAAAATATGTCTAAAGTGGCAAAGACTTCAAAGTACAATTCTTTTGTGGCTTTTTCTCATTTCCTCTTTCTCTTCCATCTATATAGTTTCTTCTTAGTTTGCGATCTATAAGATTTTCTTCCTCTTTTTTTTTTTTTTTCTTTGTTTGCCATCTACATACTTTCTACGTTTTTATTGATGATTCTGAAAAGTCTCGAGTAGACTTCGAATAGTAGAGGTTTGATGGACATCATCAATATCTTCCCCCCCTGTCAATTGCAAGGTGAGACATACTGGCCTTTTTTGTGGATTACCTTAACTGAATCATTCATTTCACTAAGTGGTTTTTGGTTGAGCACTAACCATTCATTTCAATATCAATGCACCTCTCTTAAAGGTGGAAGATTAACATGTTGGTAGCAAAGTCATGATTGGATCTTCAATTCAAAATGACCTCTATAATTGGGCTTTGGCCATGCCCAAAATTATCCACATCCTTTGAAAAAACTCGTTGAAGACATTCATGCATTTATTATTGGAACCTTTCCTATCAAATATGTCTTTATTTGTGTTTGAACTCTATAGTTGGAGCTATGCAAGGTCTCAGCTTTTGAATTCCATTGCCAAAATCTTATCAAACCATATTGAACTGTTCGTTTTTGAACCTTATGTTTTCAACATCTGTGAGGAAGATGGGTTGTCGATGTTCGAGTGTGCTCTAATGTAATTATTGGTTGAATACTATTTCTCTACAAATTAATTATCCCTTGATATGATTGTTGATATGGGAGATTGTTTTATGTCAGTGGCCTTCTTTGCATGTTTGTGTTAGAGTATGATTGCCCCAAAAATTGAATACTCGCCATACACAAAGTTCCTTGGATTAAAAGTCTAGGACACTATCCATAAATGTTATATTTTTATACATGACAATCAAAGTACTATTCAAATGACCAAGAATCGGTTTTTTCACAAGAAGATCAAGAATATTGATATACAATATCATTTTCTTCGAGATTTGGTTCAACAAGGTGTGATCGAGATCATGTATTGTAGAACAGAAGAACAAGAAGCATATATCTTCACCAAAGCACCACCAAAGAAGAAGTTATGCAAATTCAAAGATGATCTTGAAATACTTCCAAATGATCATTATGGGGGAGAAATGTTGGAATAATGTTTCATTTTTCATAACATATATTAATTGTTGTTAGTTGTTATATCTCGAAGGTATAATTTGAGATAGACAAAATATAGTTGAGTGAATTGTGGAGAGATTGTTGAGTGATTGTTGGTAATTATTGATTCGAGCATTATCTCTTTGATGTGTATAAATATTAGTCATATTAACAAAAGTATTTGAGTTGGTGATTGTATTGTTGAATTGTTATGTTGCTCCATTAAATGTTGGTTGCAATTATTCATTTTGTATCATAATTAATGAATTTTTTCTACATAATTTGTAATATAAAAAATTTGGGAATTTCATTAGCATAGTAATACTTAGAAAGGAATAATACTCCTAGTAGATTAAATAAAATTGGGGCTCACCAATACCATTATAGGAGACCTAGCTAAAATTACTCATTGTGTGATATTTATCATCATGGTTTCACCCTCTAGTAATTATTTTTATGGACCCACCCATATAGTTGTTTGTGGCCCATCTCCATAGATTCCTTCAAGGCACTGATTAAGTTGGGATAGCTCTTGGATAACCTCTCTAGTGGACTATGTGGTTCCATGACACTCACCCATAACTTGTCATCCATGGAGGAAGTAAATCAAATGGTCCAGTCTATCTCCTAGTCAATCAACATTCTCAACTAGCCAATCAACACACTAGAGACCAACATGTCTTCCCTCACTATACTAGTCAACCTTTGTTTTTATAAGATTAAAAAGATTTAGATTAAGCATGAGGAGGGTGGTAATTTCTTAAGTAAATTCTCTCCTAAGGGTAAACACATTGATTAGGATGAAGGTTACAATAATCACCACTCATTTTCTTACCATTCCCACAATATAATGCCTTACTCCCTAAATTTGATTTGATTAAGTTTGATGGGTTGGATCCAATTAGTTGGGTTGACCAAATGAATCGCTGTTTTTCCCTTCATGCCATAGTGGATGGCTTATTAAAATTTTGAACAAGTGTCCTATATTGTTTCCTGATGCTCCAGTCTGTTTCCTCCATCTTCGCGAGCTGGATATTTTGCATCCAGATTTGCAATGGCATTGCAGTGGCTCTGTCAAAAACTTGCCTTGTTCTTGAATATTTTGTTGCGTTGTCAACTTGACCTCCCATCCTCATCATTTGTTGATCATGATTACTAGTTTTTGGCAATGTTGGAGGATTTACGGGTTCAGTCATTTGCTCGCTTTGCGCTATAGTTATCTGGGGAGGCGAGAATAATAGTGAGGCAAAGTCACATGCTTCTTCCAAATTTATAGATGGTGGTGAAAGCATTGGGTTTAATGCATCCAATTGTCCTCGTATGTCATGCTCATTCTCATAAAGATTGATGGTACGAGTGGGTTGAGAAAGTGGACGTTTAAATCGTTGTTGGGTTGGCATTCGTTTGCGTCCCATCGACTATTAAATGCAATAATATTTTGTTGAATGTCGCGTGTATCAGTATATTTGACGGTTGTATGGACGATTGTATGATGGTCATTTCCATCATTAATGCACGCGCCGCCTTTTACTTGTCCCAGATTTAATGCTCCATCTCTGTTGACGTCGGTGTTTTCTTGGTCGACGTTGTCCTGGACCTGATCGACAAGGATAAATAACATGTTGTACTTATGTGCTTAACTTATATGCTCCATCCGAACCTTTGTTGGTAGGATAAATTATGCCTGCTTGTATCATTCCTTCGATCTCTTTTTGAACAATTGGTTTGTACTTATGTGCTAACTTGTATGGTCATTTTTTAATTGGCTTCGCTCCTAGGATTAGTTCGATCTTCATTTCACCCATTTCCTCTACAAGTCCTTTTAGGTCCTTGTAGTCGCATGCAAAAACATCTTGATACTCTTTTAGTAGACTGACTATGTCGGTTATTTTTTTGTCAGGACAATAATCACCTACTCGCACCATTTTTGGTCGGCCATCATTTGATATGTCGAATTCTTTCGTTCTTATTTCCGCATCCATCCAATCTAGTGGCTTTGCTTTGTCGAGATGACATTCTCATTCTTCAATTTTCGTAAATATTTTTGGGAAATCAGGTTGCTCTTGTTCCTCTTTGTGTTTTGTGGCTATACTTAATGTTGATTTCACATGATTCTGTATTGTTGGATGGTCTTTCTTCCATTGGAAGCTCTATCCTGGCCATTTTATATTCTCCATATCAATCTTCCGTGTAGTCGAGATTTTCTTATTTTCCACCAACACAAAATTGCGAGTCGATGTCGATCCTCCATCGACCGACATCTTTGTTTTTTCTTTATGTTGAGCTGGTGAAAGACTTTCTAAAAAGAGTTTTATTTGGCATGATGTGTCTTTCAAGTGTCCCTCTACTAGATTAAATTCGAAGTCTTGGACATAATTTCTTTTGATTTCGGCCCAGTTGGAAGTGTGGTCGCACGCTTTTTCAATTTTGTACAATTTTCTTGGTATCTCATCTAATGTACTTGGGAACATATGGGGCCATACCTTTCATCCTTGTATCCGATTCTTCACCATTCACTTTCACAACGTTGAATATGTTCTGCTGGATCGTAGCTGATTTTGAATGTAGGAATATATGCATATTTGGATAGTTTCTCGTCGCCGAATCTTTCAACGAAGTATTTTGACACAGTCGTCCATGTTTGTAATCAAGGGGAATGTGTTTCCCACCATCTTGCAGTCTGGCCTGTCAAAATTTCCACAAGACTTTATGTTCTTCCTTGCTCTCCTATGGATTTTTCTACCTCTTCCATATGGGTCGAAGGGGTATGTCATTCACTATATCACAAGGGTTTGCTTATATGATTATCAGTCAGAATGAGAGTGGGGTTTGTCAAGTTATTTTTTCATAAACTTTTGGTACAACCTATATTGAATAGCACGTCTTAAGATGTTTCTTTGGAATAACTTCTATAGACCAACATTCTTTCGCATGTGATTCATAATTATCTATTTTCCAATTGTATAAGGCAGAGGTAGAATTGTGTTTGACCGACATGGGAGATTCTCTCAAAATTTTTCCTTCTGCAGTCGATTCTATATAATCTTTTTGTTTGTTATTTATCTGATATAAACATTTGGCTTCTTTATATTTGTCAGATGACTCCATCCATGGTTTCTTCCTTTGGATCTAGGGGAATAATGGTTTTTCTCCCACTTCCTTTCAATTTGATTCTATCTATTTCCAGGGAGATAGTTTCTTTCATTCGTCGACCCCATGGTCGACCGACAAGCGCTGCATACGCTGAAATTCCTTCGATAAGGTCAATCACTTCAAATTCGATCGAAGTTGGTATTTTCATAATTTGTGTGTCGACATTTCTCAGTATTCTGATTGGTTCTATTAATATATGATCAACTAATTTAAGATAATTCATTGTGGGTTCTAGGTTGGGTCATCCCATTTGTACCCATGTTTCTCGTGGTAAAATATTAACTTGCGAACCAAAATCAACTACCACTTGATTGACAATCATTCCTTCAATTTCCAAGTGGACTCATGGATCATAATCTTTGCTATTATAAGAGAGGTGATTTGCATCCTTGGTTGGTTTATGACCATCTTTGTATTCTCATAGTATGTTGAGTAGGTCCAATAGCCTACCTATCCACTGTTTTTCTTTGAGTAGTTGCAAAAATTCCTGGATGGTGTCTTCATCTCTACTTCTTAGATTTTGTTGATGTTCTGTGGCATTCCTAAAGAATTTAAGAGCTTATCTCATTATTTTCTTTTCTTTATCTGGATTTGGAAAGTTATTAGCCTTTTTTCTTTGGTGGCTTTGTGGTGGAGTATGGATTTCACATTCTGCGCTCGACCTTATAACAATATGTAAGTTCTTGGATTTCCTCACCTCTTCTTTGGACACTGCCTGTAGTAGATTCACAGTTTTTCTAGGTATAATTTTGTCGAGTACTATCAGTGAGTCTTCTAGGGAGTTATATCCAATGCCGCATATGTTGCAGAACTTCAGATCAATTATGTCTTTTATAGGACAATCTGCATTGTCGTGATCATTTTTCTAGCAATTAGCACAATATGGTCATCCATGACCTTGACCTTGACCACCAAATCCACGTCAGCCTCCTCGACCTCAACCAGGACCACCGAAATAATCATTTCTTCGACCATAGTTGTTTGTTTTCTCAGTGGTTTCTGTGTGGTAGACTCTTCATATATTATTCTCATTTCTAGAATTTAGGTGGCATTCTGAAGTTTGGTGATCAGAATCTTCACAGATGTGGCACCACTTCGTGTTTTTTAGATTGTGTGGACAATCTTGTATATTATGATCAGTTAGGCATTCACATTTGTTACAGTATTTTTGGGCTTGTACTCGGTGGATGTCTGTTGTTTGTGTGCGCTCGTTTAGGGGAAAATTATCTTTTGTGTGTCCTTCCCCGATGCATGTGGTGCACCATATTTCATTGCGTCGAATGGATAGATTTTTGATAGTTTGTTGCAAATGTTTTATCTTTTCCTCAAGTCTTTCTGTCGTCGAGGAAGTCGACGGGCTATCATTGTTCGACTCGACTCACCAAGCCTTCTGTAATGTGTCTTCTCAGTTGGTTATCTTGTATAAGCGTAACAAATATCTCATTCTTGGCAGTAGTCCAACTACATACCACTGGACTAGCAAGTCTTGATCGATCGTCGACGGGATTTGACTTGGAGATATTTAAATCTTTTGTCATATTCTCTTACTGATTACCCTAGTGTTTTCTTTATTTCTTTTAACTTTTGAACGGCTAGATGTGTGATGTCCTGGATTTTAAAGAATGCTAGAAAACTGTTCTTTATTTCTGCCTTTGAGCGAGTTTTCTTTTCAATGTAGTTTATGAAACATGTTAAGGCACGGTGGCGCATCGTAGTTCTGAATTGTGCCATTTTCTTATTCTCGTTTGTAATATTAACTGCATCCAAAAACTTTTCACATACAAACCAGTGGCATTTTGGGTCTTCTTCTCCTTCGTAGATGGGGATATGATTGAATCCCATTTTGAATTTCTTGGTGGGGACACTTGGTTTTCTTGGTGTTTGAGTTACTACTTTCGATTGAGTCGTTGAATCTTCTGGTCGGTTTTTTCCATCATYCGACAAGGGATGATACTCAAGGAATAGTTGTTTCTTCTTGAGTACARAATATGCATTCTCAATTTGGGAACTTTGATCTTTGTATTTGACTAACCGTCGTTCCAAAGGTTGCGTCGCTTCCATAATATAGTTAATTTCTTCTCTCAAATTTAGATGTGGCAGGGGGTTGAGTCGGTGAGTGATCCAGGTGGATATTAGTGGCCACCCACCTATTCCAATTGGTTCCTCTTGTCAGTTTTTAGTTAATCACGTTCTTCTGTACTTCTTTGTAATTATGGGTTCTACACTTCCAAGGCTGTCTAAAGCCCTACACATCTTCCAGGTGGATAATGGTGGCCTCCCATCTAATCCAACTGGCTTATTTTGTATTTTTTCATGTCATCACATCTTGTTGTACTTCCAGGGCCGTTTTGGGGCCCTTAACAGTGTTTTTGGCTCACCATAGTCAAATTGTAGACAGAGTCAAAGTTTGACAACGTAATGTGTAGTTCTCTAAAAGACCTTTCTAGCAAGCTATCACGCACCTAAAACGAAGGTCATATGAAAAATTTATGACACCGGGAAGTTGAGGTACCGACTTGCTCATAGGGGCCCACATAACTTTTGGTGTTTCATCTCCTAGAGTTAGGTTTTTGGATGTCTAGGGTTTTCACATTCATGAGTAATATCAAAAAGGCCTCTGGAGCCTCATTGTAATCACTCTGCTCAAACGGATGCGCGTAGCAGCCACATCTCTTCTCAGAGATAACTACCACCATTTGAGAAAGTGTTTCAGTTCTGCAGTTTTACAGTTTCAACCTATTTCATTTATTCAATATAAGATATTGTTCACTTAATATATGTGTTGCTCTTCATATCTATGTGTTTATTGTATTCAATTTGTTAATCATTTTGTTTCGCTCCTAAATCCGGATCAGTTGTATCAGAGTGGTTTTCTCTTCATTTATTTTTCTTCATACATGTCCCCGACAAGATATGGGTACACGAAGTTGGGACTCGAACTAATCGAGCAGTTGCAAGATCGGGCGCACCGAGACCGACAACAATCCATGGGAGACGAAAAGAAAGATGATGGAGCAGGATATCTTTTTAAAATGTTGCTCGAGGAAACCCTTGCGTGAGAAAGGAATTAAATGATGGAAAAATTTGCGCAGATCCTTTGGCGACTGCCCATAGGAGAAGCATCTTCATCAAGAGACCATGCAACCCCCTTCAAGGTACCGATAAATTTTGATAATCCATTATTTGAAGGACTGATAGATGCAGATGCTGTAGATAAATGGTTGAATTTGCTCGAAGAATATTTTTCGGTCCATAATTTTTTCGTTAGGGAAAATATTACTTTTGAAATCTTCAAGGCCGTCCCCCATGTTAAGGACTGGTGGGACCCTTACTCTGAGTAAAGGGCCATAGAGGAATCTACAATATTTGTGGTTTTCCCTACATGGGATTTCTTCCGGGATACCATTAAAGAACAATACTACCCTGTTGGAAACTACGAGGACTGGTACACTAGATGGACCACCCTATGTCAAGAAATGGACCATACAGTACCATATTTTACCAATATTTTTCATACCTTGCGCACCAAGTTGGGTATCAAAGACTCTGAGCAACATCTGATGCTCAAATACTACGGCTGTTTGCATAGATACATTCAAACAAAAATGGATTTTCTGGACATCGCCTCATTGGGTACGACTTATAGATATGCTGTCAAGATCAAACATAAATTTAAGTAGAAGAGACGAGAGTTTTGATCTACAAACTCCTCACAGTCGAAGTAGGGAGAAGACGACCCCAACCCTCACAGAAAGGAACAGAGAAAAGATAACCACTCTCAAGACAACCAGTCCAATTTGCAATACAAGAAGGGAAATGAGAAGATGAAGAAGGACACTGAAAAATGGTGTGAATACCATAAAATCCCTTGGCACAACAATGAAGAATGTCACTCCAAGTAGTCACTCGTGGTCGAGCTGAAGGCTTCTGAGTTAGAGGTCGATTCTGATTTTGAATCAAATTTAGAAGGAGGGAAGCGGATTATCGATGTTGAACCCAATGCTACTATCGCTACCACCGAAGTTCATCCAAGCGAACCAGAAGAACTAGAGGAGGGGGAACGCCTCTTTCATTCACAAATGTGGGTAAAGGGGGATCCACTTTATTTCATTGTCGATAGTGGCAGTTAGAGGAACCTGATCTCAACATAGTTCGTCAAGCGGTTAGACCTACCGACGACACCGCACCCATAKCCCTACACCATCGAATGGCTTCACCAAGGAAGAAATATCTGTGTCAACCAACAATGTCGTCTACCCTATGACATCAATCCCTTCAAAGATGGGGTATTGYGTGATATTTCTCCCCTTGAAGTTTGTGATGTTATTTTAGGACAACCATATTTGTGGAAGCATCATGTTGTGTATGAGTCYAGACCTCGTAGTGTTATTATTACTTTGGGTAGACAAATGTMCAGGATACTAGAGGTAGCGCCACCTACCGCTATTTCTTTAATCGCTGCTAAGTAATGCAACAAGGTCATTTCACAGACCGGGAAGTTCGTCTTCTTTGTGATCCGTGCTTATAGTAAGCAGAAGGTCGCCGCCACATCCRTGGCCTCTACACATAGCCTCTCTTTGYAGCAGAATCAAGTGGACGAGATCGTGGAAGAGTACAATGACATCTTCTCCTCACCCATCGGGGTACCGACACATTGACAAGACAAGCATCCAATTGATCTAACCCTCGGTGCACCTCTTCCTAATGGACCAGTCTATCGTCACTCGCTGATGGAAAATGATGAAATCAAGCGTTAGATCCAAGAGCTTATTCAAAAGGGGCACATCAGACCCAACTCCTCCCCTTGCAGAAGCCCAATTGTACTGGTGCAGAAGAAGGACGGGACCTGACGAATATGCATTGATTATAGAGCATTAAACAAAATCACAGTCAGAAACCGGTACCCAATTCCTAGGATTTATGACCTTCTTGACCAACTCAATGGGGAAAAGTTCTTGAACAAGATTGACCTGAAGTATGTTTACCACCAGGTTCCCATCGAACCAACTGATTTCTGGAAGACAACTTTCAAATCTAAAGGTCTCTTCGAATGGTTGGTCATGCCCTTTGGCCTAAAAAATGCACCAACCACTTTCATGCGGTTCATGGATGATGTATTGAGACCATTCACCAACTCTTTTGTGGTGGTATATTTGGATGCCATCCTCATCTCCAAAAAAACTTGGGAGGAGCACATGCAACATATTCAACAGGTTTTGAGCACTCTATGACAACACAAGCTATATGGCAACTTGGAAAAATGTTCCTTTGGAATGAACATGGTCCAATACTTGGGCTACATTGTTTATGAGCATGGGGTACATGTTGATCCCGCTAAGATCCAAGTCATCCGTGACTGGCCAACCTTGACCACACTAACCGAGCTTTAGAGCTTCTTGGGACTGGCCAATTTATACTGACAGTTCATTTTGGGATTCTCCAATATTGCATGGGCCCTCAGCCACGTGACCAAGGGCGGTGGCAGGGAAACGTTTGTGTGGGGGAAGGAACAAAAACGAGCATTTGATAATCTAAAGCATCGCTTGTGCTCAACTCCAGTACTCTCCTTGCCTGATCTACAACAACCGTTCAATATTGAGACTGATGCATTTGACTATGCTGTAGGCACAATTCTCACTCAACACGATCATCTGGTGGCATACCACAGTGAGACACTCTTAGATACTGTCAGGAAATACCCCACCTATGGCAAGGAAATGTATTCCATTGTACAAGCTTGTCGTCAATGGAAACATTACATTCTGGGAAGGGAGATGATCATCCACACTGATCAAAACCCTCTGTAGTTCATACAGACATAGGGGAAGTTGCAGAATGACTGCCATTAGAAGTGGTCCACCTACCTGCAATAGTTCCATCTCAACATAAAGTATAAGACATGGAGCACAAATCATGTCACTGACTGCCACAGTTGGCCTCCCGTGGCTGCACTCACCACTGTGATCCATTCCTATGGACATGAGGCATCTGAGTGGCCCCAAATTTATCAACAAGATCCAGACTTCTCCACCACCTATAAGCTCTTGGGTATAGGCGTGAATGTCACCAATTTTCACATTCATGACAGGTTTTTATGCCATCTGGGCCATCTCTGTGTTCCTGCAATCGAGCATGTAAAGTTTATTTGGGAATCCCATAACAGTCGTGTGGCAGGACATTTTGGCATGGATAAAACTATGGTCATTCTCCAGAAACATTTTTATTGGCCAAAACTTCGACAATATGTGATCAAGTATGTCAGATCTTACATTGCATGTGCCAGTGCCAAGCCAACCATCAATAAGCAAGGCTTATACACACCTCTTCCTACCCTAGAGAATCATTGGGAATCCATCTTGATGGATTACATGTCTAGCCTTCCGTCCATGAAGCAAGGCAATGATTATGTATTTGTGGTCATTGATCGGTTTTTGAAGATGGCCATCCTCACAGCCTGCAAGAAGAACATCACAGCGAAAAATACTACCAAGCTCTTCTTCGAATGAGTGTGGATTCATTTTGGGATACCACATACCATCATATCCGACCAGGACAACATGTTCCTCAACACAGTTTGGTCGAGTCTCTGATCACTGTTGGACACCAAGCTCACTAAATCCACTGCTTTCCACCCCCAAACAGATGACCAAACATATGACATCAATAGGATGATTGTGCACATCCTATGCATGTACAACTCTAAGCATTTGCGTACATGGGATGAGATCATCCCCTATGTTCAACACAGTTACAACAAGGCTCTCCATAGCTCCACCGACCATAGCCCATTTCAGGTGAGACTGGGATTCCAACCCTTGAGTCTCATTGATGTTTCACTCCCTCTGGAAACCACACAGACATAATCTTCCCATGTTCAGTCTCAGATCGACAAAGCCATCGCATTCATTGAATGGAATCAACAGATCCACCAACAAGTCCAGGAGATTTTGCAGAAAGCCAATGCTAAGTACAAGCAACGCCATGATCAACATAGGGTACCACACCAATTTCAGGTTGGAGACAAGGTCTGGTTACACTTGCAGAATGAGCATCTTACAGGACCCTATCAGAAGCTTCACCCACTTCACTATGGGCCTTACACCATCACCAATGTTGTGGGTAACAATTCTTTTGAGCTCAACACTCTACCATTCCTTGGCTTGCGCCTAGTGTTCAATGTGGACCTCCTTTAGCCACATTTCCCCCCATTATTGGACACCTAAGAGATCGTAGAACAACTGACACCAACATAGCTCAACCCTGATTGGATGGAACATGAATCCACTGATTAGATAGTGGACACACAGGTCAAGAGMACTCACCAGCAGAGGATCCAACTTAGGCCTCCCATGGTAGAGATACATGCATACACATATACATATAGAGAGACATACATAAGTAATGAGAKCCCAAAGAAGAGTCCTTTTATTATATGATAGACAATACAACACAATTACATATATCCTCTCCCGTGAATCTATATGAGCTTTCATGTGCTTATCTATTTATACCTCTAATAGGAAGTTGTAACTACTTAACTGCCTCGGTCAGATGGTTAGCAAGGACTCTAACCAAATTCTACTTCTAACTACGTTGGTCGACCAAAAAGTTCTAATTCGACCGTTGGGTCTAGTCGACATGGTCGACTATCCCCTACAACAATAGTGGTGGAAATTGTATAATAAAGGTTCTCCAAGGTTCATCACATGGAATAAGTTTGTGAAAGCCCCATTTTCCCACTTTATCTAGGATACCAATTTTTTGGGCCAACCTACCAAATTGTGTCAAACAAGCATAGTGGAAGACTATATTGATGCTTTTTAATATTTATCTATTTGAACAAAAAAATAAACTGAATGATTTTTAAAGAAATTATTTATCAGTGGTCTTAAAAGAGGAAACCAAAGCCCAAGTGGAGATGAACGAACCTGCTACTTGCTTAAAGGCCACTTAACTCACTCATAGTGCACAAGTTGTATCCTATGCTTGGTCCAAATGACTCAACTTTCCTCCATGCTAACACCCAAATGTGGTGGATCCTTAGTATCATGTTTCTCATTTTAAGGTTTGTAGGTTGACACGACTTAAATGGCAGAATGCCAACTCAAGGGTCTCTTCTACAACTATGTTGAAAATATTCTCTAATGCATAGATATAAGAAACATAAATTATTTATGGCCCTTTTTTAGAGCATTTATTATGATGAAGTTGATGAACATAATAAGGAGAAAGTTCATTTTCTCGACCAACCAAGTGAAGAACCGCAAACCTCTCTTCATTCTCTGACTAATATTTCCTCTCTTTAAGCCTTAAACTTGGTCATATATATCAAGCATCGAAATGTAATTATCCTAATAAATAGAAATATCACCCATAATTTCATTCATCATCACATTGCTCAAGAAACACACTACTATATTGATGTTGTTAACAACTTTTAGATTGTGATTACTAATGGGAAAGCTATGAAATGTGGTCGTTGTTGTGAAAATGTGAGAATTCAAAATGGTGATTGTTCCCTAAAACCTGACATGTTTTTCATTCAAATGGGTGGTTATGATATTATTTTGGGTGATAAATGGTTGAGAACATTAGGCCCCATCATCATGTATTCCCTAGAGTTATACGTGAGTTTCTAAAAGGATGGCCATTCCTACATGCTTAAAGGTATTATAGAAGGATCTCTAGAAATAGTCAGTTCCTGCCATATGGAAAATATCCTAAGAAAGGGTCATTCCATCGTTATTTGACAATTCCATGTCATTCAAGCATTTGATGATGCTTCATGGATAGCTTATCTAGACTTGTAGTTAGTATTAAACAAACACCAATATGCCATTGAACTTCCCTAAAGACTACCACCCTCACATGGTGATAATGATAAAGTATACCACTTCTTCCATGTAGCCTACCAACCAATATGCACCTATATCATCATCCTTTTGTCCAAAATAATGAAATTGAAAATATTTTCTAGGTGTTGTTGGATTACTGAGAGGAGGGGTGAATCAATAATAGAGATTTTTAATCCTTTTTAACCACAGTATATACGTGTTGTTTATATTTATGATCAATTTACCATTATCATTCAACAAGTGTAGATTAAATGAATCATGAATAGTGAACAATCATACACATGCACAATACACCGATATTTTTACCTGGAAACCCAATGCGGGAGAAAACCACAAAATGTTTTTTCTTATATGTGTTTAAGAATTGAATTCATTGGAAGCACCAACTTCCTTTGTTCTCCAGCTGCAACTGGAAGGAGACTCCAACCCCCTATATTTTCAGGCTACAACCTGAGGGAAGCTCCAACTCTCCATTTCTCTGGCTACAACTAGAAGGAGGCCACAACCCCCTATGTTCTTCGGCTACAACCAGAAGGTGGCTACAACCACCTATCCTTGCCCCGTCCAACCTCTCTGAAATATAAGTGTCAAATAAATGATGAAACCATTGCTACACTATCACTGTGAGATATACCACTGTAAACTTGTACCAATATGTACCCAAAACCTGTAACCAACCTGTACCAATATCCTGTAATAAACCTATACCAGAATTCATCACATACAAACAAATACCAATAAGTACATGACCTATATATGTTGCAACTCATGTATGTACGCGACCTATCTATACTGCATCCTACATATGTACGCGACATGTTTGTACTACATCCTACGTACACCTTCAGAAAGATAGGGTTTTCACCTTTCTGAAAATCAAACACTTTGTTGCCTCTGTCACATCAACCTGTAACATGTCACTGTGTCCAATCTATGGTTGTTTTCTATGCATACATCATCATACATATCCCTTAACTAGGTTCATTTATGTATCTCTAGTCATGTGCCATACATGTGTATACAATCATGATCAAGTGTAATAATCCTCACATGGACTATACATCAAAACCTCTCTGATATGCAACCTCAAACTACACCAACAACTTCACCAACACATCACAACCAAAAACCCTCAACCATGTACCAAGAAATACAAGATATGCCTAAAATCTCAACCTAACAAGATGTAACAATGATGAATACCAAATATACCAGTGTTGTATTTTTGTAGATCTAGTTTATACAATAAGTGATAATACATTAATGATATACTGTTGATAAGATTGAAGTTTATATATTGTGGTTAAAAGTGTTAAAAGTGCTCATACTGATTCACCCCCTCCCTCTCATTATTCCAACATTTAACCATGAGGAGAGTTCATTTCTAGTGAGGAATTGTTATGTAAATGCAAAGATATTTCTTGCATAGAAGACATTAGAAAAGTGGGCTTTATTGAGAGCTTTGTAGCAGAGTTGGAGACATAATTGTCTGCGGGTTGGGAACAATTTTGGATGTAATTTCAGCATTTGACATCAATAATGAATCGGTCACTCACATTGGAAGAAGACCCGAAGATGTAGCCCAGGAGGGGTGAACTCCGTCAACAACCTTGTGTTTGTCTCTTCTTTTCTATTATTCTTCTTCAATTTCAAAATTCTTATTTATTTATTTTCTGCCTTATTTGTTTATGTATCAACATCTTCGATCCAAATGAAATTTAAATACATAAAATAACTTGTAAATCGACCAATAATACCATTGTTTTTGGATCACACTATGATGGAACTTAGTTTTGTTTCTTCATTATGTTTATATTTGTATACTGTACATATTTTTTCTACATCTAATTGCTTAAATGTTTGTCAAGATTATTTTCTTTCTTGAATTCTATGTGTGTTTTAGCAAGTTTTGTTTTTATTAATCAATTGATGATATGTTGCTATAGGTTTCATGCTACAGAACCTATGAACATAATTCATAAACTGTGTTTTTGTTGTTATAGTTTCTTTCTTTTCATATAAATAGAATTGGATTTCTAGGTAGTTGTTATTAACATGATAAGAAATGTCCAACTATCTCATTAAACCCGAAGTATTGCATACATTTTGCAAAACACCTCACAAGATTACATGCCCTAGGTTGAAAATTAAGTGCACTAGTAGACTAGCTTCTCTACTAGGAATTAATAAAGTATATAGTAGACCTATCATTTTTGGCACCATTGTCAAGAGGTGTTAAAACAATTTGGGAATTTTTATTGAGTTGGAATAGATAGCACGTGGTAAGGGAATTTGTATTGTAGAAAAAGTCAACATCCCTCTCTACGATATCTCGTACATTGTTTTTTTAATATTATTTAGAAGCATATATATGCATGAATAGAAATATAAATACAAGAGCATGAGAATGTGGCACAATAAGAGCCACCTAAGGTACTAACCAATTTGCAGGTAGAAATTAATGAGGAGGAAAATCAAAGAAAATACTCCATATTCAATAAGGTCATTGGAGTCATTCAACTTCCGAATCTATACTAGAAATATATGCTACAACAGAGGAAGAGTTTCATCCTTCCATTGAGGGATTTGTGCATGTAGAGGAATTTATTGGTGGATATCTTGATTCAAATTCACACTCCCAAATAATCTAGTCCGTGAATTAGCATAATTAAAAGGATCAATCTCTTCTCAAGAATCGAAAGCATAAAAACACCATTGTTGATAGACCCTCTTCTCATTATCATGTCAAAAGAAGAATGGTTTAGTTCTAACCAAGGTGAAACCATGAATTTTGAGTTTCCAATCCAAGCCCTTGAAGATGAGGCCCCTATGAAGAATATTTCTCCATCGACTCTACCAAATTTTAATGGATCGTCCAGTGAATACCCATATATTTTTCTGTTTGAGTTTGATGTTCTTTGCATAAGTTATGATTATACAATAGATGCTCGGAAGCTAAAGTTGTTTTCTACCACCTTGAATAATGTAGCACTCTATTGGTTCATGGGACTTGGTGGGTAGAGAATCCATTCATATGATTATATGAAACAATATTTTCTAAATAAGTACATGTTGGGTATGTGTTATATTCTTTGCATGACTAGATATAATGTTTTCTACGTTGCACCAGGCATGTAGGGGGTTTGAGGGGGGACGCTAGGCCCCCCTTTGGGGGATGGAACCCCCCCTTGCGCAGGGATTCGTGGGAAGCTCCCTTGAGAAAATTATTTTTCCTCAGGAAATGTGTCGCATTTTTTCCTCGTTTTTTGTGTCACCACGATTTTCGTGTCCATTGTTGGGCAGTTTTTCGGCACATTGTTTTGCCGATGGTTTTCTATTTCGAGTTAAGGAATTAGGGTTTTTTACTAATCCAGGTCATTGGGTTTGGGTTTTGTGTTAAGAACCAAATATCAATATAGCATAGAAAAACCTCAGGAAAAGTACTCAACGCCTTGAAAAAGAGATAATTTAAGACAATAAGCCTCTTCGAGGGGGAAACCTCCTTTTACCCC
>SNQJ01S0032746.1:105370-117501 GCA_010110895.2 Picea sitchensis
TTACTATCTTCTTTTGTAAATCATTTATGTCCCTACACATTTCTTCACCTTCATCAAGAGTCCAAGTAGGATTTTCTGGAGGCTTAGTTGGTGTAGAAGTTCCCTTTTTGGGTGGCATGTTGGCCAGGTATCACTTTTTAACCTTGATTTTGAGGTGGTTCTGCTAGACAATATTTATTCTGTTGTATCTCCCAATTTTCGGCCCTTCTGGGTACGAAAATTTCTTTTATGTAGTTCTATGATATTTCTTCTCTGTAATTCCATAGGTCTGATCAAAATTGGATGTGCCAAGTGGAATTTACGGTAACTTCCCCACAACTTGCCGATTTTTTTCCTTTCCAGGAGATCTCACTTGTATAGCGTGCCCCGCCCAAAATACTTGATATAAAATTCTGAAACTCGCACCAGAAATACTACAGAATGTGCAAGATCCAATGAAACTAGTCCCACACAATTTGGATACTCTAGGAAGAAGTTATGATTGTTTTACCTGGAACACCTTCTTGAGACTAGTCAGATACCCTATCTTACACAAGGTGTATCTACAAATTTGAGATGACCCAGAAATTGAACGTTTTACCATAAATACCTTTCTCATTTCTATAAATATCCTCCGAAGTTCAGGGTCTGAAACGTTACAATTTTTTTTTTATAGCGAAAATTCCGCAATGACTCAGTTTAGGATGATTCCAGAACCCTATCTTGTATAGGATGTATATAGGAAAGTATAAGGCCTCAGGAGCTGAATTTTGAACCCAACGTACCTTTCTCCATCTAATAAATATCGTCCAAGCCGTTCCTTTTGAAACATTGTAGAAAAAAAGTTATAACGAAAATTCCAAGGTGTCTCAGATGTAGCAGCGAAACCCCAAGACCTTGAGCTCTGATACCATATGTTAAGAACCAAACATCAACATAGCATAGAAAAACCTCAGGAAAAGTACTCAACGCCTTAAAAAATAGATAATTTCAGATAATAAGCCTCTTCAAGGGGGCAAACTCCTTTTACCCCACTTAAATGTTCAAGTACAAGATGATTCAAAATGAAAATGTCTCCTTGGTATATATAGGAGACGAGGAGGTATAATTACAACTAATGGCCTAAAACCGATATAAATAAAATAACATTACTAATATAATATGCCCCAATTAAGGGGTAATGAGCCAATATTAGAGCTTAACATTTTGGATATCACTGGCTCCTATATGTATATTGTATTGTAAACAATGTATCACTATGAATGAATATAGAATATGTTGGTATTTCTGGTTAAGGTTTCCAGAGGAAAAATCTCTATGAATGAGTGTATTTTCCATTGTATCTTTTCCGTTCTTTTAGTGAAAATCTATTTGCAGTAAAATATTGTACAATGTTAAAATCTACAGTACCAATACTACTACAAGGTGAGAGATCTTCGTGAAGAAATTTTCAAAATGACAAGGAGAATGAGATCCTAGAGGACTATGTGGAGATATTCTAATATAATTTGCAGAGGTCCAAACAAAATAAATTGGATAAGGAAATTTGTGTACTATCCTAATCAGGCATAAAGATGAGTGCCTTGATATTTTAAATTTGATGGGTGGAGGTGAAATTTCCTAAATAGGATATGACCAAATCTGTGAGTTATGCAAGAGATACTCATGAGGGACTTCAAAGCATGAGAAATTTCCATGAGATGTTGATTCTAGAATTACTAAGTATCTAAAGGAGGATTCACTTGCACTGAAATTGGTAATTTGTTGGAAAATTTAAAAACTGATATTCTAAGTTCTTTAAGTTCACAGTTTGGTGTTGGTTGTGGAGCCTGATTATCTTCTTGATTCAGAGGTTTTTTTTTCAACCGAGTTTGGAACCCATTAATTGAAGGGCGGGGGTGGGGGAGCGGGGGTTTGGGGAGGCTATCCCCTCCACATCTCTCTCCAGGGGGGTCCAGGGGGGCAACGAGAAATTTTAGAGCCCCCCCTGGCAGGGGTTCTGACGCAGACCACCGACCCTCTGTTCGAGATCCGCACATGATCGTTCTAAATTCTCCTCGAGCCGAAGTGGCTCCCTCATATCCCTATTGGAACCTCACGAATCCGATCTACAGGTCCTTCATGAAAACCCACCCTGTGCAACTTAACACTAGGCGCGAGCCTTACATCTCCATGCGACCACAACTGGGCCTTAGCAAAAGCGCCTTTCACAACTCACGAGTTCGTGAGTCGATGACCTTCGACTCCTCTTTCTCCAAACCTCCGATACCCGAGATGCGATACAGGTATGGCTCCCTCCTCCCTAGTGCCTCTACAAGCGACCATCGGCTAGGGCCTAACTCTATCACCCCTCGCAATTCACAACTTCACGAGTTGGAGTGTTGAGCTCTCATGCTCCTCCTTTATGAAACCCCAAAGCACGATAAGTTAGCGATGGGTTGACCCATTCCAAGGTGATGCATGTATGCCACCTGTCGCCTACTTCTGTCTTTTCTGTGCGCTCTATGTTTGTGTCACCTGTCAACAATGCGGTCCTCACCTAACGGACGTGACACGTGTTCTCCTGAGCCCTCGAGGCTCGACACTTCGTGAATTTAGCGATCAAGGTGAAACTCCTTCACCCTCTGAAACCTCGATACACGATGTAGCGAGGCCCTAGATCTGATGGTTCATATCTATCCTCCTTGCGTGCTCTCCTCCTGCTGCCTGGACGTAGATTCAACAGTCCAGATCTTCTCCTCTCAGTACCGATCCAACGGCTACTGTTTCTCCTTCTTGAGCATGCGCTCTCTCCGAGCCTTGCAAGATTTCGAACGCTTCAAAGGCTGAAACCTTTGTTCTTTATCCCATGAATCCACGAACTTTAGTCTCTCCTGTGTTACTGAAAACTCTGCCCTCTTGAGATTTGTTCACTCTGAAACCTCAAAAGGTTTCTTGAACCTCTGCACTCCTTGCAAGGTCCCTGCACACAATTGTGCTATCCGTCTTGAGATTTTCCTGCTTGAACCTCTAAGGGATTCGACCCTTGCCTTCTCCTTCAAATGGAGATTGGTGCCCTCTTGGAAGCCTCCTATTCAAGCACTCCTTACTAAGCCTACAGGGTGTTTAGTAACCCTGTGAGTGTCTTCCCTGTGACACTTCTCTTATCTCAGAACTTGAAAGAGAGTTCTTCTCGGTGCACTCCTTGCACTCGCTCCATGCCCTCCTGGTAGAACTTCTACAGAATCTTCAGTGACTCTGTCTTCTCACTGAACTCAAAATAGAATTCCTTCTATGCATCCTGTGCATCCACTCAATGCCCTCTTGGCAGAGTCTCACAGAATTCTCAGAAATTTTGTCTTTCCTGTGCCCTCCTCTGCACAATTCTTCCTTCAAGGTGTTCAACAACCTTGAGGCCTCTTCCTTGAGTCAATGAATTCCTCTGGTGTTCCCTCCTGGCACATCTTTGTATAAATTCCGTAGAATTTAGAAGTGCACTCTATGCACTGGCTTATAGAACCCGCAATGTTATGTCATGCAACCTCTTGGATGAAAGCACAAAGAATCCAAACCTGAAATCAAAGAACTCTCAGATAGGAAAATCTATCTATCCCTGCAAATGCACATCTAACATACATATACAACATATCATAAATGCATAAAGACATTCATCAACAAACATAGAATAACATGCATGAAAAACTTCTCTGATTGTATTAATATGAAATGCCTCTTTACAATGTGAGCTCAGACTGCAACAAAGTCACGACTTCCTCTCCTCTCTAACCTATTCTCTGTTCTACTCTTCCTATCCAATCTAGATACAAAGAGGGGCTCCTCGAGCTCTTCCCTCCATCTCACCAACTCTCATTAATTTACATTCAATTACATTGAATGGATGTCTAGTCCGAACCAGATCTAGATCTCAGCCTTACAACCATTAAGACAAACTTTATCTAAAGCCTGCGCACATGCATGGCTTTTGGCTCTACCAGCCTTACAACATTTACTACAATTTTCAAATTTTGAAAAAAACGAGAAGGCTGTGCCTCTCTCCTCCATTGAATGCACGCTTGATGTGCTGGCTGGCTGGATGGTGCGTAGCTGGCTTGGAGTGATGCTCCTACATCAGGTTCGTGGATAACGCTCTTGAAGATAAATTTTTGGGAAAAATTCCTTGTAAAATATTGTAATTTCGTAGTCAATCTATACTGTTCATTACAAGGTCGCAAATCTGATGGTAGAATTTATGTTAGGGTTTTTTTACCTAGAAGGAAACCCTCTTTTATGACTGAATTTTATTGTGGTCGTGTATGTGTGTGAATATTGTATTCCAAGAGAGGAGACTGTGAGATAAAGAAGAGGAAGTTACAATCGGTGTGTTCTATGTTGTATCCATTCATTTGTTGGATAATAATAAAGGAAGTACCTAACAATTTCTCTAATGGATGTATCCCACAATGGGTGAACCACATATATATGTGTCTCTATTGTATTGTGTATCTTCTGTGTTTTATTTCCGAATTTGTTTTATTTTATTGCTCCACGATCCTATTTTTCTAACATTTGACACATTGCAGGTTAAGAAAAAATAGGGAGAGTTTGAAAAATCATTATTCATATTTTGATCAAAGTGCAGAAAGAAGCACCCCTTAAGGGTTTGTTTGCTGAATAATATTGAAGTATGTAAAATATGTGAGCATAATAATTATACTAACAATTTTTCTTCTTCACCTAAAATAAAATATATGTATTAAGGAACTGATGTGGAAATAGAGAAGGTTTGTTTCATTGTACAAAAGAGGCCATGGAAACCATGATTACCAAGTATGACTCAAGACCCTTATCAGTTCTATAATTCATTTTGGACCAACCAAGAAATGAAATATCCTCCTCAATCCTAGCATCCTTACATTTTGTGGCCTCAATATTCACTGCAAACAACCCATCCTTATCAACAGTGACAAGGGTGGAGAGGGAATTCTTTTGGGAATCAACAACAGTAGTATTTCCAATTGTATGCTAATAATCCTCCAAGACCATAATTGCTTGCACATTCCACACCTAAACCAAATAATAAAACAACTAAATCTACTTACACCATTTAGTTGTCTAGTTTTTTTACTTGTACTATCTCTACTCTTGAATATCAAGGAGTTTAGTTAAGATCAAGGAGAATTTTAAATAATCAATCTACTCCAATCATCTCAAAAGAGGGAGAAGAGGAATTTCAAAAACATGATGGAAACCAAACTACAAAAAATTAGTTTACCAATTCTTCTCCAAGCATTTCGCAAATTACTTCTCTTAAAATTTCAAATCCATTACAACCTAAGGTTGTTTCATTTCCTCCCTATCTAGAGGGGTCAAATGTTGAAAGAACCCTTTCCCTACCCGATTTTGACTTTCTTGGAGAGATAAAAAACGTATGTCTTAAGATCCCATTATTTCTATCCATCAAGGATGTGCCTATTTATGCCAAGGCTATATGATAACTGTGCTTAAAGAAACCCGACAGGAAGAGTAAGGATCCTCCAACTATCCAAGTAATTGGTTAGCTTTCACATTTGATTCTTGGAAGAGTTATCACTACTAATTATACCAATATTGGTAGCACCATTGTTGATGGGTACATTAAAAATATTTGTATTTCTAACACCTTGATTAATTTAGGAGCTTCCATAAATGTTATGACCAAAGAAACCATGAAAAATATTAATTTGACCAATATAAGACAAACACCTATTGTTCTCCAAATGGTTGATCAATCTACTATCAAACCTGAAGGTATCATAGAATATGTAGTCATTTCTATATACTCTTGGGACTATCTAGCATATTTTATGGTATTGCAACCAAAATCTGATCTTTAGGGTTACTCACCAATTTCAAAAGGCATTGGTTAGCCACTATTGATGCTTATATGGGTTGTATATTAGGGGATATGAATATCTCCCATGGAAGATATACCAAGAAACTTACCCTATATCCTCTGGCTAAACCTAGTTCAGATAAAGAAACACTTATGTGGTGGAAAATGGGGGCAGTGATGATGAGAACAACCAACAATTTTTTATAGCTGATATATCCCTTGCCTTTAAATACAAAATTGATGATGATATCATTTGTGATGCCATAATTAATCTTGATTCCAACATGAACAATATGGTGAAAATGTTAGTAGAATGGCATCCAATCTCTATTGTAAAATAAGAATATAATCGTATGAATACCTATCTTTACCTTACATCTCCTACCACAACCAATATTCCTATAGAAATTAGTCTAGGAAATATACTCAATATCATCCCTTGTATGGAAAGTACAAAAAAGAAACATCTCATAGAGTTGTTGCAAAAGCATGCTGATGCATTCGTGTGGGAATACATCTTGATCTTCATATCCTGAGTTTAATACAATTGATGCCCGTGAATTTGCATAATATTTTGGTTGTCCATTATAGTTGTGCAAAGAATTCATATTAGGGTTAGTGAGGAAACTATAGCTCAAATAATTGGTTTACCACGGGAAAGAGAAAGGTGGTTTCAATGAAAACTCATGTTGAATGAGGCTCGATATAATTTTCTAGAAGGAAATGAAATATTTGAAGAAGGAAATAAAGGTGTGATGCATCTTTCACTATAATATCCATGGCCGAATGTAGCATATTTCATTCAAAAATATCTAACCTATGAAGGTTACCATAGCCTGTTATTTGGGTACCATTTAAAATTGATTACACACCTACGACATCAAAATTTGATTAATGTTCCTTACTTTCTCATGAGGAGATTGCAATTGTCAACTCAAAATGTGAGGAGCACAAGAAACCCTGTTGTAAGTGTTACTCATCAAGGGTTTATCAAATTATTGGTTTTGGATTCCCTATACAAATAAAATATAACATGGGAAGATTTCTTACGAAGGAATCCTCTAGCTCAAAGCACATGAAGATTTGAATTAGTAGAACAAGAAGAAGAATTAGATGAAGAACACGAGGAAAAATTATAAGAACAACAAGATGGAGAAGTTGATAAGCAATCTCATGCCATGAATGATCAACTTGGATAAGCATTACATCCTTCAACCTCTGTTGATGATGAAAATGTTGTTGAAATAACTATTGAATACCCACCAAGAGATGTAATACAACCATGTCCCATTGTTGAAGAAAAACCTACTAATGAAGGATCAGGTTCATCTGCAAAGAAAAGAACAAGACCCATGAAATCCCGGACTTCAGTCATGATCCCTGGAAAGAAAAGGATAAGATTCACTACAAAGAAATAAATGGTATAATATTGGGACTTTGCTAATGTTGTTACATAATAACCAGTGCCCAAAAACCTCACTTCTACTACACAAGAACCTGTTGTAGAAGCAATTACTCCTACCAAAGAAGTTGTCGAGGGACAAATTATTGCAAAAACATCAAAATTAGGAAATGAACCATTGGATTTAGGACTTATTGAAGATATTGTTGCAAAACCAAACATGCAAGGAAATAAGAGAATGTCTAGTTTATCATTGGGTAAGATACATATACACAACCTTCCTCTTATAGTCTTTGAAGGCAATATTCCAAATTAAGAAAAGAAAATAAAGAGTTAAGAAATCAATTGAAAAGTCTTAAGAGAAGGATAGGAAAACAAAAATCTTATCAAGGGTTAGATACTCTTGTCCAAGCCTTGGATGGATGTGCTTGGTCACCTTCTAATAACTATAAGGATGACCATTATAAGGAAACAATCGATACATAAGCAACTAATACCACGGTTGTTGTGAAATAAACTATGAGAACTAAAATTGATGAGTTAATAGCCACCTATTCTATAAACACTTCCTATGAACCATCTTATGGATCCACTACATAAATTGTTGTCTACCCTACAAAATTGATTGAGTCTCCCAGAGAATTTATAGGATTGCCTACAAATCCTATTGGATCTCGTGTTGAATGCATTATTGCAGTTGATATGGAAGTAATATATGATGATGCTACTGAGGTGGTAGAAATACCTATTGTTGGTTCTCCTTCCATAGAATAGAATGTTGAGTCAGAAATTGCCCAAACCATAGTCACCTAGAATGCTAAAAACCATTTATTATAGAATCCATTATTAAATCTTAGATAGATAAAGTCATAACAGATGATAAAATTACATAGGGGTTCAGACAGAAGACCAGTGGTNGAAATAAACTATGAGAACTAAAATTGATGAGTTAATAGCCACCTATTCTATAAACACTTCCTATGAACCATCTTATGGATCCACTACATAAATTGTTGTCTACCCTACAAAATTGATTGAGTCTCCCAGAGAATTTATAGGATCGCCTACAAATCCTATTGGATCTCGTGTTGAATGCATTATTGCAGTTGATATGGAAGTAATATATGATGATGCTACTGAGGTGGTAGAAATACCTATTGTTGGTTTTCCTTCCATAGAATAAAATGTTGAGTCAGAAATTGCCCAAACCATAGTCACCTAGAATGCTAAAAACCATTTATTATAGAATCCATTATTAAATCTTAGATAGATAAAGTCATAACAGATGATAAAATTACATAGGGGTTCAGACAGAAGACCAGTGGTATATCCATCCTCGTGACCAAGATCAATAAACACAAACATATTCCCCTATTGTTCATATAGTAGAAATACAAACAAATTCCCCCATTGTTCACACAGTGGAAGTACAAACAAATTATCCTATTGTATATACCATAGAAGTACAAATATATCCCATAGATGATGATGATTCTATTCAAACATTAAAGTTAAAAGAATAGCTTTCTAGGTAGAAATTTATAGCTATGGAATATGACAAAGGAGTTATCTCTGTAGCATAACATAGATATATTGTCCATAATTTGAGAAAGAGATGGGATGGCATTGTTTCTATTGATCATATAAAGGGGGACAAATATAAAGAAGATAAAAAGAAAGCTTCAAATCTTGAAGCAAGAGTAAAAAAATTAGAGGGAGAGAAACAACATATAAGTACTCTTTCTCAGTATTTTCTCAGTTGTAGAAGGCAATCCCCCTCTTATGTTGTCTTCTTATAGGATAAACATTTTTCATTCAAACTTTGAGCTATAAAAGTGGGTAAACCATATTATCTTAGTTTTGTCAATTCATTTATGAAAGCTTACTCTCATTGCAGTGAAGAGAATACAAATTTATTGTGTGAACTATATCGATATGAAATTATCTTATTTCATGATCGAAAATGGAATCCAAATTTGTTTAAGGGATTTTATGTCCTTTATGTATAATCAATTAAAATGGAACCAATAAAAAGCCACCATTGTGCATGATGAACAAATTTCTAGTATGTTGGTTCGAGGGGAATACCATAATCCTCAGTTCATACTAGGGAAATATCATGAGTTTCTTATATCCCCTGCTAAAGTATCAATATTTTCTGCAAATCGTCAAGAGGTGGTATCCTATTGCAACAAATAAATCAATCACATGAGGATGGATCCATTGTTATCATGTAATAACATATGGGAAAAATCTAATGAAAACATAAAAAGAAGAGACCCATGTAATTATCCAAACTTTTTTGAAGCTTTGGGGAGAGTTGATCGATATATTTCTTGTTTACAAAGATGCGGTCTAAGACGGATTAGAATCAAGTTTCATTTTCCTTTGATTTGGTTTCCTACACTAAAATATCAATTTCATGAAATAGATGTTGAATAAATTATTGTCATATCAAAGGTAAGTATTCAAATATAAATATACAAAGGAAAGGTGACTTTAAGAAATAGAAAGTGGAAGTGTATTAGAAATGAAGTTACGTGAAAGTGGATTAAATATGAAGCTACATGAAAGTGGATTAGAAATGAAGTTATGTGAAAGTGGATTATAAAGTAAAAGTGGATTAAATAAGAAGTTATGTGAAAGTGGATTAAAAAGTAAAAGTGGATTAAACATGAAGTTATGTGAAAGTTGTTGGATTACTGAGAGGGGGGGTGAATTAGTAATAGAGAAATTCAATCATTTTTAACCACAAAATGCAAGTGCTATATCAATGTAGAATTATCATCCAATAGTTTCAGAGTAAATAAACAATGAACAAATGATCAATCATACACATGTTGGATTACTGAGAGGGGGGGTGAATCAGTAATAGAGAAATAATAATTTTTAACCAAAAAATGCAAGCGTTATACCGATGTAGCATTATCATCCAATAATTTCAGAGTAAATAAACAATGAATAAAAGATAAATCATACACATACACAATACACCAATGTTTCTACATGGAAACCCAAAGCGGGACAAAACCACATAATGCTTTTTCTTATATGTCTTTAAGAATTACATTCATTGGAAGCACCAAATTCCTTTGTTTTCCAACTGCAACTGGAAATAGGCTGCAACCCCCTAGTTTCTCAGGCTACAACCTGAAGGAAGCTCCATTTCCCCAATTCTCTGGCTACAACCAGAAGGAGGCTAAAACCCCCTAGTTTCTCAGGCTACAACCTGAGGGAAGCTCCAACTCCCCATTTCTATGGCTACAACCAAAAGGAGACTACAACCCCCTATTTTCTTCGGATACAACCGGAATGTGGCTACAATGACCTGTCCTTGCCCCATCCAACTACCCTAACATAGAAGTAGAATGATGGAACCACAATCACACTATCACTGTGAGATATACTACTGTAAACCTGTACCAATCAACCTGCACCAAACAACCCTTACCAATAATATGAACCATGCATCAACCATGCATCAAACTGTACCTCAACCTTTAATCAACTTGTACCTCAACCCGTACCATAAACAAGTGCATCAACCATGTACCAATCTGTACCAAACAACATGTAATCAACCTGTACCATAAAACAGTGCATCAACCATGTGCCAACTTGTACCAAACAACCTGTAATCAACCTGTACCATAAACAAGTGCATCAACTATGCACCAACCTGTACCTCAACCTGTACCATCAACGAGTGCATCAACCATGCATCAAACCTGTACGAATAACCTGTCACACCAACTTGTCCAAACAACCTATCACAACAACCTGTCTCGTCAATATTATCAACCAAATCATATCTACTCATCAACTATGACTCATCAATATGCACCAACATCATCAACTATACACCTCATGTATGTGCCAACTCATCAACTACTTGTCTCAACCATGTACCCAACATGTACCTCAAACAAAATCCCTCATCAATTTCATAATCCAAATCTGATTTGTAACTCTGTAATAGACCTAGTGTATAAGATCACATACCTACAAACCTTCCTTAACTTTAACAACAACAGACTAGCATTTTCATCAAAATTTACTTTAGTCTCACATGACTAATTTTGGATTAGTTAACAATCCTAACTTGAAATAATAATACCTATGTCCTTGTAATGAATAAAGATCTAAAAATGGTACACAATGTTCTTCAATGTATTTTATGCAATTCCTCCAGACTTCACTACTTGGAACCTCTCAGAAAATGAGTTATACAAAAAATGACATACCTTGTTGAATTCTAGCTTATTCTAGAGAGCGAACTTGTAGAGCGTGCCCCACACGGAATATTTGTTGTATGGATATGAAAATTGTACACTCAATACTATAGAATGTACTAACCAATACATTTGGTATTACTAAATTTGGATCTGTTATGAATAAGTTATGACGTTTTCACCCGAAACACCTGTTTTAGACTAGTTTCAGGACTAGCCACAAACCCTATTTTCCACGGTGTGTAAATACAAAAATACAACGACCCAAAAGCTGAAATTTGTATGAAAACTACTTGGATATGTTTCCTCAATGGAATCCCAATTTCACGGTCTCAATCATTCTAGAAAAAAAGTTATTGCAAAAATGGTGATATGACCTGTAAATAACATACCTTAGAAAGCATCATCAAAAGAATTTGTCCTCCCTTGAAATTTGGCTTGGATATCATTTGGTTACATCAGTCACCTGTAGATATTCAATATGCTCAAGTGTGATTAAAATAAGAGAGCCTTGCCTCTTATTTATACTTTCATGTAGCTTCCTCTAGGGGTTACCTTTTAACGATCTTAACCCACTTTCCTTATTTTAGGGTTAACCCACTTCTAATTTATCCATTTAATTTATTACTTAAATAATTTATTTTGTATTTACTTTGACTTATATTAC
>SNQJ01S0032746.1:117511-129932 GCA_010110895.2 Picea sitchensis
TTCTAGATGACTCATGAGGGTTCTCCAACTTCACATGGCCATAACTCTCTAACCGTGAGGAGTTATGTGACCTTCCACATACCACTAGAAATGACATGAAATGTACTATCCATATAGAAAAGTCTTGCCTAAAAATATATCAAAACTCATACCATTATCCATCAAACAAACCTGGGTCCATTACCCAAACCTGGGTTCTCCAACTTCTCATGGCCATAACTCTCTAACCGTGAGGAGTTATGTGACATTCCACATACCACCAGAAATGGAATGACATGTAATATTCATATAGAATATTCGTACCCTCAAATATATTAAAACTCATACCATTATACATGAAACAACCTTGGGTCCATTACCCAAACCTTTTTGCTACCGAAATTCGCTACGGGACTTTATCCAAGGGTTGAAATCAATCACTAAGGGTTGACATCAATCTACAATATCACTCTCCAATGGTTGACATCAATGACAAACAACAATCCATACCAAATTTCCATCAACCTAAGCCAACTGTTTGATAATCTCCCCCTTTAGCATTGATGGCAACACTCAGTCATGATAACATTCATGCTTATACTCCTCATCAATGTTTCTATATGTCCCCCTTTGACATCAATGACAAAGGGTATCTCCCTTTGGGGCTTCTACCCATGACTGAACTCTCCTTGGGGATTATCCCTTTGACTACATGCCTTTGATTTTTCTTTGTGTTTACAAGTCTCTGATTACTCTCTCTCCCTTCATATGGATAATATCTCCCCCTTTGACAAAGGGTATCACTTTGAAGTCATATCGATAATTCTTCCCTTGTGACAATCACTCCCCTTGGAAACATTCCTCTATGCTCTCTCTCCAAGCATTTACCTTTGCATCTGATAAATCTCTCCTCCTTTGTCATCAATGACAAAGGTATCTTTCCATGTGGGGCTGCTCCCCCTAACAAGACTCTTCCTAAAATTTATCTCCCAACCTGAATTGTCCTATTTATGGTGCTTCCTCATGTACATCTAAGACATATAATATAATCATTCAAAAGCATTCATTTTGGTCTAGAAATTACTCCTAGTCTTTAGCGAAGATACTCAAAGGCTTCCCGTGGAAGCGGTTTTGTAAAAATGTCTGCCACTTGTTCTTTTTTGCCCACATATTCAACTCTGATGTCCTTCTCTGTAACCTGTTCCTGTAGAAAGTGATACTTGATTGGAATGTTCTTATTCTTGGAGTGCATCACCGGGTTCTTTGAGATACTGATGGCGCTTGTATTATCACAATATATTGGAATGGGATCATCATACTCAACATGTATATCTTTCAGAGTTTGTTTCATCCATAGAACCTATGTACAACATCCTGCTGCTACAATATACTCTGCCTTGATTGTAGATAAGGATACTGATGATTGTTTCTTTCTTAGCCATGATACTAAACACTCACCCAAGTAGAACGATGCTCCACTGGTGCTTTGTTTGTCATCAATGCAACCTTCCCAATCTACATCTGTGTAGGAAATAAGTGATATATCCTTTCCTTTTGGATACCATAATCCAAACTCTTATGTTCCTTTGAGATATATGAAAATCCTCTTTACTGCTAATACATGTGATTCCTTTGGTGCTGCTTGAAATCGTGCCACCTGTCCAACTGCCTACATTACATATGGTCTGGATACTATCACATATAGTAAGCTACCAATCATTGACCTGTATTTCCTCTGGTCTATAGACTTTGAATCATCATCTTTGATCAACTTGCAACTAGTTTTCAATCTTCCATTGCAAACTTCTTTAGCATTTCTTTGATATACTTAGTTTGAGAAATAAAAATTCCTTGGTTGCTTTGACGTATCTGAAGACCCAAAAAGAAGGATAGTTCTCCAAGTAATGACATTTCAAATTCATTATGCATATCCTTGATGTAGAGGTTGCTTTCTGCGCTTTCTTTTCTGAACCTTGCATGTTGTAGATATTTATCTAGTATAGAGTACCATGCTCTAGGAACCAGTTGTTCAATGTCGACTTCTTCTTCAAGTTCCCTATTCAGAAAAGATGATTTCACATCCATATATGTCCATACTATTCAAGACTTTGCTACACAACTGTGCATAATTGTGACTCATATGTCATTGTACTATCATGAAGTACTACTACAACTGATTAATATATCATATTGTACTTTTGCTAACTAAATGCACTGAATCTGTCTACTTAAATTATGCAAGCTTCTCAAAGGATGGTTCTCTGGTCTGTCTTAGATACTGCATAGATTCCCCCTATCTATTATTCATATTATCTGAGATTCTCTAACACAGATGGCTCAGAACAATTCCTTATCTGAAGTGTATTCATCATCATCTTCATTAGTAGATTCATCATCTCTATGAGCTCTGACTTTTTTCTTTCTGTATGTGGATTCATCTTTCACTACAATGCCTAAAAGTACAATATCTTGAACATGTTCCTTATTTACTTGTCCTTCTTTTCTTTCAGTTATTTTCCAAACCTTTATGTATCTAACATATTTCGTTTTCTTTATAGAATTTTCTTCATCTCGTTTTATTGCCAATCTTACGATCTCTGGGACCTGGTCTTTGTTCACCTGTTCTTCGTTTTTTCTTATCCATACTTTCTTATATTTGATATAAGTGTTCTCTTTCATGGAAGTATCGATCATGCTTCTACAATCACTAGCTATGTGCCCATAGTTATGAAATTTGTAACATTCAATGTTATGTGGGGCCACATAGGCATTTCTTTCTTGAACATTTCTTTTATAATCCCTACAATATGAAACCTTATGTACAAAATTAGTACAATAAAAAGAATGACCATAAAAAAACTTTGCATACCTGGGAGTGAATGATATTCTTTGTGGAGTAGTCCTTCTGAATTTATTCCTTGACTGATCATGATCATGATTGAAGCTTCTTTGTGGCTTGAATATGGATGGTCTTCTTGAAGATGTATCTTTAATAGTTTTCTTAGATTCTGGTTGACCATGATTCCTTCCTTTGAGTACTTCTGCATAACTCTTTCTATTTTTTTCATTCTTCTTTTCTAGCAACCTAGAGTGCTTCTCTTCATTCTCTTTAACTGATGTGGATGTTTGTGTCTCTTCAACCTTCTTGTTGATCTTGACGATTTTACTTCTCAATGTGACAACTTCTTCTTCAAGCTTCTCAACCTCTTCTTCTTTCTTCATTATATGAGACTTCATGACTTCTTCTGTTCTTTTCACTTCTTCAAGCTGGATTTTTAATGTGATTATTTCTTCTTCAAGTCCTTTCTTCCTGACCAAACTCTGCCTCAAGCTGGTTTAGATTGTTAGTTCTTTCCTTAAGGTGATCTGTCAATATCTTCTCTCTCATTTTTGCTTCTTCCTTCTGTGCTGTTATGTTGGCTTCCAAATACTGCTTTTGATATTCAAGATTTTCTTCGATCTTTCTGGATTCTTCTAGTTGAGTTCTTAAGTTCTTGATGATCTGTTGGGCTTCTTAAAAAATGTGAACACTTTCCTTTTGTTTCATCAACTCTTTCTTGAGTGACTTGTTTTCTTCTCTTTATTTTTATAGTTCATCTAAAGCACTAATCAATTCTGCTTCATAATTGTCTTCCTTTTCAATTAGTTTTTCTGTCTCATTTCATTCATGGCATTCTATTTCAATATGTCCGTGTTTTTCACAATTAAATCAAAACAAAATACCTTTGTTGATTATGTACTCTTCATCTTCCGAATCTGTTTGACATGGTGAACACATTTCTTCTTGATCTGTACCTGCATTTTCTTTGGCATTTTTTAAATCTGCGATGGGTGAAGAATATATGTCATGTAACTTATCCCAAAGTTCTTTAGCTGATGAACATTTGCCAACCTTTTCTCTTACCGGATTAGGTAATCCTTTTGAGATGAAATCCATTGCTATTTTTTTATTCTTCTTCAATTCCTTCTTGGCTGCAGTCTTTTCCCTTTTTGAACTATCATATCCTGTAACGACTAATAGCCAAATATAATATCCTCATGCATGTAAAAATAATTTTGTCATTCCACTCCATACTCATGCCAGAAACCATTATGACCATTAAACAATGGTGCACTCGTTTCGAGAATAATCCATGATCTCCTTCGATTGGTTAAATTGTTTCACATGAAGGACCTGCTCGATACCAATTGTTGGATTACTTACGGGATGGGGTGAATCAATAATAGAGAAATAATCCTTTTTAACCACAAATTCAAGTGCTATATCAATGTAGCATTATCGATCAATAGTTTATGAGTAAATAAACAATGAACAAATAATCATACATACACATACACATTACACGGTGTTTTATGTGGAAACCCAAAGCGGGGAGAAAACCACATAATGATTTTCTTATATGTCTTTAAAATTACATTCATTGGAAGCTTGCAATTTGCTGTTTCAAGCGCAGTAGGAAGCTCAACCCCCTAGTTTCTCGAGGCTACAACTGAAGGAAGCTCAACTCCCCAATTCTCGGCTACAACCAAAGGGAGGCTACAACCACGGCGAAGTTGCAACTCCCCAATTCTCGGCTACAACCCGGAAGGGAGGCTACAACCCTATTTTCATTTCACAACCAAAGGTGGCTACAACCACCCTTTCTTGCCTCGTCCAACCACTTGATGTAGAAGTAGAATGATGGAACCAATATCCTCTATTATTGTGAGATATCTTTATAAGCATGTACCAATCAGCACGCACAAAACGCAGTACCAATAGCAAAGACCATGCATTGACATGCATCAACCTATACACCATAAACAAATTACATCAACCATGCGCAAAGGCGTACCAAAACACGTAATCAGCACCATAAAACAAGTGCATCAACCAATACCAGCACATACCAAACAACGCGATAGCACGTACTTAGCAAACAAGTGCATCAGCCAGCCACCAATTTGTACCATCAGCGAGTGCATCAACCATGCGCAAACTGTATAAATAACCTATCACAATAACTTTTCCAAACATTTCTCAAAACAACATGTCTCATCAATATTATCAATAAATCATATCTACTCATCCAATCTATGACTAATCAATGTACCAACATCATCAGCTATACACCTCATGTATGTGCCAACTCATCAACTACTTGTCTCAACCATGGCATAGCATGTACCTCAACCAAATACCTCATCAATTTATCATCCAATTTGGTTGTAACTCTGTAATAGACACGGTGTATAAGATCACATATATAAACCTTCCTTAGCTTTAACAACGAGACTGAACAATGAGCTTTACTTTAGTCTCACATGACTAATTTTGGATTAGTCAACAACCATAAACTGAAATAATCCTAACTATGTAAATGTAATGAATGAAATGCTTAAAATGGTGCACAATGTTCTTGATTAATGATTTTTTATGCAATTCCTCCAGGACTCACTACTTGGAACCTGCTCGGAAAAGGAGTTATATAAAAAAATACATACCTTGTTAAATTATAGGTTATTTTAGAAGGAAGCGAACTTGTAGAGCATGCCCCATGACATATTTTATTTGTATGGATCTAAAAATTGTACACTAAATACTAGATACTATACTATAACCAATACATTTGGTGCAGTGAATTTGGATCTATCATGGAAAGTTATGGCGTTTTACCTTAAACACATGTTTTTGATTAGTTTTAGGATTAGCCACAAACTCTATTATCCACGGTGTGTAACTCCAAAATACAATGACCCAAGCTAAAAATTTATCATGACTACTTGGATATGTTTTCTCAATAGCCTCCAATTTCACAGTCTGAATCATTCCTGTAAAATATTGAAAATGGTGGATGACGTGTAAATATACTGTAGAAAATATGCGTCGAAAGAATTTATCCTCCCTTGGATTTGACTTCTTTACTTCACCTTCCCACTTTGAAATTAGAAACTTAGATATCCTTTGGATTTACCTCGGAGTCACCTATAGATATTCAATATTCTCCAGAGTGTGATTAAATAGAGATCACTTACACTCTTATTTATACTTTCATGCTAAAAAGCTTCCTCAAAGGGTTACCCTTTAACCATCTTAAGGGTTGGCACTTTTAATTTCTGTTAATTTGTGTTGGAAGCATATTTATGGCATTATTTACCTTTTAAAATCTGCTAAACCACTTTGACTACTTTGACCTTTTGGGGCTTCTGGGTGACTCATGAGGGTTCTCAACTTCACATGGCCATAACTCTCTAACGTGAGGAGTTATGTGGCGTTCCACATACCAATGGAAATGGAATGACATATAATATCCATATAGAATATTTTTTCTTAGAAATATATCAAAACATACCATTATCCATCAAAACAAACTTGGGTCCATTACCCAAACACGGGTTCTCCAACTTCTCATGACCCGTAACTCTCTAACATTGAGGAGTTATGTGACATTCCACATACCACGAAATGGAATGACATGTAATATTCATATATAATATTTCGCACCCTTCAAATATATTAAAAATATACCATTATACATGAAACAACGGTCCATTACCCAAACCTTTTGCTTTCTAGAATTTGCTACCATACCTTTCTCCGAGGTTGACGCCGATCCGCAAGGGTTTGAAATCAATCGATATCAATCTCCAATGGTTTAAATCAATGACAACCAAAATCCGTACCAACTATCCATCAACCTAAGCCAACTTTACGAAACACATACACAATACACCGCGTTTGTGGAAACCCAAAGCGGGAAAACCAAAGAGATGCTTTTTCTTATATATGTTAAATTACATTCATTGGAAATTACCAAATTCCTTTGTTCCGGTTGCAACTGAAGGAGGCTTCAACCCCTTAGTTTCTCGGGCTACAACTTGGGGGAAAAGCTCCAGCTCCCCAGTTCTTTGGCTACAACTAGAAGGGCTACAACCCCCAATGTTCTTGACTACAAGCGGAAGGGTGGCACAACCCTGTCCTTGCCTCATTCATCCCAGCCCTGATGTAAGTAGAATGATGGAACCCATATCACACTATCACTATGAGATATACCAGCTGTAACAACTTTGTAGCCAATCCAAAGCTGCATGCACCATAAACAAGTGCATCAGCTTGTACCAAACAACTTTATGTATCAGCACGGTACCATAAACAAATTACATCTTCCAACCTATACATCAAAATGTACCATCAACGAGTGCATCAACATGCGCAAATATGTTACCAATCATGCATCAAATACACATAAACTATGACTCATCAAGATGTACCAACATCAACCTATACACCTCATGTATGTGCCAACTCATCAACTACTTGTCTCAACCATGTACCCAACTTGTGTACCTCAACCAATCCTGTCAATTTCATCATCCAAATCTGATTTGTAGCTCACTAATAGACTTAGTATATGTGATCATATACATGCAAACATTCCTTCTGTAATAGACTTAGTATATATGATCACATACCTGCAAACATTCCTTAACTTTAACAACAAGAGACTAGCAATTTCATCAAACTTTACTTTAGTCTCACATGACTAATTTTGGATTAGTCAAAAACCATAATTTGCAATAATCATAACTATGTACCTGTAATGAATAAAGATATGAAAATGGTGCACAATGTTCTTCAGTGTCTTGTATGAAATTCCTCCATATTTCACTACTTGGAACCTCTAAGAAAATGAGTTATAGCAAAAATGGCTTGCCTTATTGAATTTTGGATTATTCTAGAGAGTGAACTTGTAGAGAGTGCCCTGCACAAAATTTTGTTTTATGAATCTGAAAATTGTACAAAGAATACATACTGTACTCTAACCAATAAATTTGGTCTTACTGAATTTGGATCTATTATGAATAAGTTATGACATTTTTACCCGAAACGCCTGTTTTAGACTAGTTTCAAGACTAGCCACAAACCCTATTTTCCACGGAGTGTAACTCCAAAAATACAATGACCCACAAGCTGAAATTTGTACCATAACTACTTGGATATGTTTCCTCAATAGCCTCCCAATTTGACGATCTAAATAATTCTAGAAAAAAATTATTGCAAAAATGGTGAGATGACCTGTAAATAACATACCTTAGAAAATATCATCAAAAGAATTTATTCTCCCTTGAATTTTGACCTTCTTTACTTCACATTCCCTCTGAAATTCGTCTTAGATATTCTTTGGTTACCTCAGTTACCTGTAGATATTCAATATGCTCAAGTGTGATTAAAATGAGAGAGCCTTTCCTCTTATTTATAATTTCATGTAGCTTCCTCAAGGGGTTACCTTTTAACCATCTTAACCCAGTTTCCTTATTTTAGGGTTAACCCAATTCTAACCACTTGTCCACTTAGTAATTTCTCTATTAGATTTATTGTTTAAATAATTTCTTTTGTATTCACTTTGACTTATAATACACTCATCACTTCACTTTATTATTTACCTTCTAAAATATCTTAAACCACTTTGACTACTTTGACCTTTTGAGGCTTCTAGATGACTCCTGAGGGTTCTCCAACTTCACATGGACATAACTGTCTAACCATGAGGAGTTATGTGACATTCCACATACCACCAGGAATGACATGACATGTACTATCCATATGTAATAGTCTTACCTGCAAATATATCAAAACTCATACCATTATCCATCAAACAAACTTGGGTCCATTACCCAAATCTTTGTGCTACCGAAATTTGCTACCAGAATTTCTTCAAGGGTTGACATCACTGACAACAAACCCAAATAATCAACAATCTCCCCATTTGGCATTGATGGCAAAAATATTATGGAATAATGAATTTATATCATTCATGCTCCCCCTGTGACCATCACTCCGCTTGGAACCATGCCTTTGTGCTCTTTCTCTAAGCCCACATCTGATAAATCTCTCCCCCTTTGTCATCAATGGCAAATGTATCTTTCCATATGGGGCTTCTCCCCCTAACTGAACTTTCCGTGGGGATACCCCCCCGACTGAACTCTTCTTGAAACTGATATCCCAACCTGAACTGTCCTCTTTACGGTGCTTCCTTGTGTAGATCTAAGACATATAAGATAAGCATTAAAAAAAATTCATTTTGGAGTAGAAATTACTCTGAGTCTCTGGCAAAGATACTCAAAGGCTTCTCTTGGAAGCGGTTTTGCAAAGAGGTCTGCGACTTGTTCTTTTGTGCCCACATATTCAACCATGATGTTCTTCTCTGCAACCTATTCCCGTAGAAAGTGATACTTTATTGGAATGTGCTTCGTCTTGGAGGCGTCACCAAGTTCTTTGATATACTGATGGTGCTTATATTATCACAATATATTGGAATGGGATCATCATACTCAACCTGTATATTTTTCAGAGTTTGTTATATCCATAGAACTTGTGTACAACATCCTATTGTTGCAATATACTCTGCCTCTGCTTTAGATAAGTATACTGATGATTGTTTCTTGCTTAGCCATGATACTAAACACTCACCCAAGTAGAACGCTACTCCACTGGTGCTTTTTTGGTCATCAATGCAACCTTCCCAATCTGCATCCATGTAGGCAATAAGTGATAGATCCTTTCCTTTTGAATACCATAATCCAAACTGTTCTGTTCCTTTGAGATATCTGAAAATCCTCTTTACTGCTAATGCATGTGATTCCTTTGGTGTTACTTGAAATCGTGCCACCTATCCAAATGCCTGCCTTACATCTAGTATGGATGTTGTCACATATAGTAAGATACCAATCATTGACATGTATTGCCTCTGGTATGTAGACTTTGAATAATAATCTTTGCTCAACTTGCAACTGGTTTGCATAGGAGTGGTAACTAGTTTGCAATATTCCATTCAAAACCTCTTTAGCATTTATCTGATATACTTAGTTTGAGAAATAAAAATTCCTTGGTTGCTTTTGACATATCTGAAGACCTAGAAAGAATGATAGTTCTCCAAGTAATGACATTTCAAATTTATTCTGCATATCCTTTGCAAATTTCTGGCTTAACCTGTCATTAGTACTTCCAAAACAATATCATCAACATAAATTTCAATTAAATAAAATACTACCTTGAGTTACCTTGATGTAGAGGTTGTTGCTTGCGCTTCCTTTCCATAGTTCATAGGGAGTTTTTTCATTATTGTTTTTGAGCATTACTTTGTTTTGAATGTGAACTGTTGTATGCACTACATGTGTCCAAAAAATATCTGTCAATTTGGAATCCATTAGCATTGTTCGAGACATTTCCTGTGTAATTATTATCCATTATGATAATTTTCCTTTGTCTCTGAACCACTCTATGAACCAATCTATGAATCCATGCTCTCGTCCACTGTCATATATATGTCCAAACCTGCTAAGTGTTGTTACAAATCGATCTCTATCCATATTGTCCAAGACTCTACTTGTGCAACTGTCCTTAATGTTGACCCATTTATCACTATACTATCACAAAGTCTTGATTAATCTATAAAACTATACTTCTGCTAACTGACTACTCTGAATCTGTCTTCTCAAACTCTGCAAGATACTCGAAGGATGGTTCTTTAGTCTGTCACAACTATTGCATAGACTCCCCATGTCTAATATTCATATTACCTGGGAGTCTCTAAGCCGGATGGCTCAAAACAATTCATGCTCTAATGTGTATTCATCATCATCTTCATTGGTAGATTCATAATATCTCTGATATCTGACTTCTTTCTTTTTGTCTGTGGATTCATCTTTCACTACAATACCTAAAAGTACAATCTCTTGAACCCGTTCCTTATTTACACATCCTTATTTTATTTCAGTTATTTTCCAAACCTTCCTGTATCTGACATATTTCTTTTTCTCTGTAGAATTTTCTTCATCTCGTTTTATTGCCAATCTTGCGATCTCTGGTACCTGGTCTTTGTTCACATGTTCTTCATGTTTTCTTATCCATACTTTCTTATATCTGATATCAATGTTCTCTTTCATGGAAGTATCGATCATGCTTTTACAATCACTAGCTATGTGTCCATAGTTATGACATTTGTAACATTCAATGTTACGTGGGGCCACATAGACACTTCTTGCTTGAACATTTCTTTTATAATCCTTACAATCTGCAACCTTATGTCCAAAATTAGTACAATAAAAACAATGACAATAAAATAAATTTGCATACCTGGGAGGGAATGATCTTCTTTGTGGTGTAGTCCTTTTGAATTTCTGTCTTGAATGATCATGATCATGATTGAAGCTTCTTTGTGACTTGAACATGGATGATCTTCTTGAATATGTATCTTCAATAGTTTTCTTAGATTCTGGTTGACCATGATTCTTTCCTTTGAGTACTTCTTAATAACTCTTTCTATTTTTTTCATTATTCTTTTCTAGCAACCTAGAGTGCTTATCTTCATTCTCTATAACTGATGTGGATGTTTCTGTCTCTTCAATGTTCTTGTTGAGCTTGATGATTTTACTTCTTAATGTGAAAAATTATTCTTCAAGCTTCTCAACCTCTTCTTCTTTCTTCATTATCTGAGACTTCATGACTTCTTCTGTTCTTTTTGCTTCTTCAAGATAAATATTTAATGTGATTATTTATTCTTCAATTCCTTTCTCTTCTTGACCAAACTCCGCCTCAAGTTGGTTTAGATCGTTATTTCTTTTCTTAATATGATCTGTCAATATCTTCTCTCTCATTTCTGCTTCTTCCTTCTGTGCTGCTATGTTGGATTCCAAATACTGGTTTTGATATTCAATATTTTCTTTGATCTTTCTGGATTCTTCTAGCTGAGTTCTTAAGTTCTTGATGACCTGTTGGGATTCTTCAAAAATGTGAACACTTTCCTTTTGTTTCATCAATTATTTCTTGAGTGACTTGTTTTATTCTCTTAATTCATCTAAAGTACTAATCAATTCTGCTTCATAATTGTCTTCTTTTTCAATTAGTTTTTCTGTCTCATTTCCTTCATGGCATTCTATTTCAAGATGTTCGCGTTTTTCACAATTAAAGCCAAACAACATACCTCTTGTGATTATGTACTCTTCATCTTTTGAATTTGTTTGACATGGTGAACATAATTCTTCTTGATATATATCTTCATCTTCTTTGGTATTTTCTGAATCTGCGATGGGTGAAGAATATATGTCATGTAACTTATCCTAAAGTTCTTTGGATGATGAACATTTACCAACCTTTTCTCTTACCGGATTAGGTAATCCTTCCCAGATGAAATCCATTACTATTTTGTTATTTTTCTTCAATTCCTTATTGGCTACAGTCTATTCCCTTTTTGAACTATCATATCCTGTAACAACTTATAGCCAAATATAATGCCCCTGTGCCTGTAAAAATACTTTCGTCCTTTTGCTCACATATCATACTTTAAACCATTATGACCATTAAACATTGGTACTCGATTCTCAAAATAATCCATGATCTCTTTCAGTGGTTAAACTGTTTCCTGAAGGAACCTGCTCTTATACCAATTGTTGGATTACTGAG